>JAUUDW010000026.1:30573-47586 GCA_032361385.1 Panulirus guttatus
GAACATAATTTAAAACATATCAAATGATATTCATATGAACAGGAAGAAAAAATGGAATGCTGGAAATGTGGATAATCTTAGTGTGGCTGCTAATTTCTCCAACACCCTACAACAAAAAGCTATGCTAATATATCAAAATGCCAAAATCATCATAAACCACAGTAATTTAGTGTGGAAGATTCTCTACAAAGTGAGAAATTACATATTGTAGTAATGTAAATGCATTAATGGATTACATGCATAAACAGAGTTTGCTTCTCAGCACATCCATTAATATTATCATCATTCATACTTGAACAACTGTCACTTATCAACTTTGTCCCCTTACCCTCTTCCCCATGTGTGTATAATTACATGATGGACACAAGTAACTACAACCACATATAAAAACACAATGTGCATTAATAGGCATTTGTAAATAGATGACTGTAAAAACCCCTCCTCATTTGAACAAAATAATAACACAAAAAAAATCTCTTACAGTATACAGCTGAACTAACACTAAGTATACATGGAAACATACATCAAATGGCCAAGATAATTAATAAAAAAGAAAATGCTCACAAAAAAGACAAAAATAATTATAGAATCTTTGATTAAACACTTAAGTACAAAACAGATGACATTGTAAACATAAAATGGAAACAGCACTGATGCAGAATTCTTTGATATTAAAGATAATCTCTGAATTATATATAAAATAGTAATGAAAGTTTAAAAGGCATTAGCTAGTACTGATGGGTAGCTGACAATACAGTTCTGAACTACCATGTTTTAACAGTAGGAAGTGAAAATTTTTAATCTCTAAGTAGTAAGGTGTAGACAACAACTGTCCAGAGAAATATGACCCAGTTGAAATGGGAGTGCTTAAGTGACACTTGGAACCATCCAAAATTTTCCGTGTTACTGGGCTGTAAATAGAAGCCGTCAAAAGAAATACTTCTGTCCTAACTTCAAAGCGCTGAATTGATGCAACAAACCATCTTACAACCTCATTGTTTGGTTCACTGGTCTTTGTTTCTACAAAACCAAGTAAACAGATTAAACTTAATACATTTCCCTTAAATAAACTACACACCTCTCCACTTTTATTTTTACACCTCTTAACACACTTGTCTTCATCACTCTTCTCCTGTTCCCCTTACTTTTTCATTCAAGCACTAACTTCAAAGAACACTTCTGTCTGTGACAGAAACATGTCAAAAAACAAAATCCCATGAGCACAAATTAATCAATATTGGTCATACATTAACAATGAATAGCACTAAGTGGTTCTGTCTGACCTTTACTTGGAATATTTTTTGATAACTTCCCAAAACCCTTCGTCATGTGAGGAAAAATGACCAGTAACTCCTTCAGCAATCACTACTGCCAAAAGTTCATCAAACTATTAGTCTGGACACGGAAATAGATATGGTAATACAATACAAACACATAAAGTCTTTCGTGGACAGAGGTTGCATGCTGAGCCACCTTCCTCGACTATGAGGTCAACTACTAACTATGCAGACATAAACTTGAGTGCTGAATGTGTGACCCCAAGCAGCACTGCCTGATGGATAGAAGCATGGTCATGGACACTATGAGACAAGGATAAATGCAGTTCAGACAAATCTTCGTACCTTCCCCAAAGCTCAGGAAACCTCATCAATACACCAAATAAAAAAACAGGAAATTCCTTCAATACGCTAAGAAATCTTGCCAGCCACATATAAAAGTTGCCAAGTATCACACAAAGAGGTAGACAGTCTTGCCTCATTGCCTTGGCGATCTCTCTTCATCTGCATCTATCATGGCTCAACGTGTATTACACACTGCTATTTTTGTGAGCACAGTATCCATTTACATACAGTAATCTATTTTCATATACATTAATCTATGCTGTGTATTGATTTCTGTAATTCCTATGTCTTCAGTAATTATCCACATATTCATGTATTTTCTGTATCTATTTAGTTATTACATCTTTAGCGTTTACTTTGGTTAGATTATGATGCCTAGAAAATAATGCCAGAGAATGCATCCTTAATTTATAACATTACCATATGCTTAAGGGAGAATTTCGATTTATACCTTTTCTATTCACACTCAAGGTTTCTGGAATGCATCTTAAACAAAAACTAAGCAATCTCAGTAATGTGCAACAGACTAACATAATACATATGGAGTGCTGGGAAGAGCAATATTTGTTTTTTCACAGTTTCATGATTGTGTGTCTTGTATCTTTTACAAGTTATTTTGCCAAAATTAGTACTTTTCATTCTTCATATCCCACAACTGCATCAGAAATGGGGGTACCCATGGCCACATGGAATGGGCAAAAGCATAACACAAAATATTTAAAAATGATTTATGGGATGATACTATTACATCAGTCAAGCAGCACATAGATCAGTTTATTTTCATATAAATATTCTTCCTTAAAGCAGTATAGCACAAGCCAATTCTTAACCATGCTTTTCTGTCACCACACAATCCATAATATTCAAGCACTGAAGGCCATACAGCAGTACCTAAGGCATATATCAAAGAATTCTGCAAGTTTATTCAGCTATCAAAGAATTCTGCAAGTTTATTTAGCTATCATAAAAACTTAAAAATCAGTTTTGTATCCTCTGTTCTTACCTATAGTGTGAACTTTTTCTACCCAAAAATTTTTCCCTCTGAAACTTGTTATCTCTAGTAACAGATTTTAACAAGCATTGTTTCAAAGTTCCCATAATGAGATGAAACTTATCCTCTTTCCAATATTCACACTTGCAAAATCCACTTTGTCTTCTGGTCACTTACCTGCACCTGTACTACAAGCTTTTTCTTTCAGAAGTCTCCCTCAACCTTCAGTTTCTTTAATTCTGGTTAAAACTTTAAAGAAGTTCCTATAACTACCATTAACCTTCATATATTACTCTTAATACTGCACCTGCAACCACTACCTTTTAGCCAAAATGAAAATACAAATAATATGGTAATATAAAGCTCCTGAACTGACCTTTGTTTTCACTGTTATATCGATAAAAGGCATTTCGAGGGATAACATTACTCAATGAGAAAGTATGTATGCACACAATTTAACAGAATTATGCATGCAGTGAATATACATGCAACATCAAAGTATGGTGCAAAACAAAACAATATAAAAACAAATAAGAAATCAAAGATCAAATAGGAGAGGAAATACACAGTGCTAAAAAGATTAAGTGTAGTCGTGGAGCCTAAAACAACTCACGGATGTATAGGAGGTCGGGGAAGCAAGGTGTCGGGATGCCCGGTGGCTCTGAAGGGGGGTGGAGTACTCGGAATCCCCCCCGCTTGTGGACATTACAACCTACGGGGCATTACATAAGTTAGCGCACTCAGGGTTAGGGAAAATATGAGCTTCACTTTTGACATTCAATCCATCCACCGTGAGAATTTAATTGTCATTCCGAGGTTCATTAATATCAAAGAGAACTTTAGTTAAACCTGGGTCTTAGATAATAGTGCATCAATGAAATAACAAATGGGAAAGACAAATGATCTGATTAATTAGCTGTACCAGGCATTTCAGTAAGATATATGTATGAAAGTCTGAACAATAATGTTATCCCATGGTTTTATAATATGGGATGTTCTCTCAACTTTCACAGTCATTTTCAGTGAAAATTCTTATACTAAGACATTATTTAAGTTATAAACTTAAGCACTGCCATGAAAATTTTTCAATTACCTTGCGATTTTAGAGAGGCACAATGATAATCATTTATAAACGAAAGAAGAGTTTAAGTAAACTAGCATTTGTGTCTTGTGTTACGATATTATCTTTAATCTTAAAAAAAGCACAATCAGAGGCAGAGTGATTGTGAGGTGTTAACTGCAAGAATGAAAAGCAAAATCGCCAAAAATCTTTCTAAGAAAAAAAAAAAAGCTCCCCAGATACCGAGTGATAGGTAAGGTGCTCATAGAAAGCTAAGGAACAGTATTAAGTGTTAATTTCAAGCTGAGCAACAGGCTACTTGTCACTTACAAACTAAGCAATGGTTAATCATTACAGGCAAAGCAAGAAGTTATAAAAGTTACATTTCAGTCACAAGCTAGACACAATGTTAGCATCCAGTCATCAGCCAAGCTATGGGTGAGCAACAGCTTCACCATTCTCACTCTTGATACTAAAAGCTTTAGAACCATAATAACCACAATATACATTTGTCAGAAAAACAATATCACATCAGTTTATTTTCTACATCCCTCTGCACTTCACTACTCTTAAAATATCACACTACAAATACTCCATAACCTTAACTGCTTCCCTTTAGGGTGACATTTTGCTTAAAAATATTTAAGCTTTACTTAGCAATCTAAGATACCTTGACACCAACACCCTGGAGTCCATTTTAGATATTTCAGTCCTTTCAAGGCAATCATCTTGAAAAACCTAGTTTACATGCATTACATATGACGAACCATAGAAAGGTACTTTCATAACTTGAGAATTATATCCTTACTTTAAATAACATCTATTCAGGAGTCATGCTTTAGTTTTTCCTTTTCCAATACATGATAAAGCTTTTTCCATGCATTCCAACAATATTACATTTACCAAACACACCAGGCATGTCTTAGTTTTACTGCCTTGGAACCACTTTACCGAGGCTAATCTAATAAGTGTCAGCAACTAAGCAGCTATTTTTCTTAATCCTTTGATAAATACACTTCATAAACATTACAGAAGACGTTTTCCATAGCAAACATGTACAGATTCTTTTTGATGTTAATCATCTGAAAGACAGAAATCAACTTTGTCCTAAAAACTTAAATCACCCTCTCAAAATCTGTGAAATATGTTAAAGTAGTAAGTTGTAACATCAGACAGGAATATTATATAGACACATTAGGTAGAAGCAGTTGGTAGGAAAATTAGGTAGAAGCCTCTAAAAACACTTCACTAGAGATGCTTTCTGCCAGTGGCCTCTTAAGGGTGAGGCACTAAAGGCTAAGAAGTGGCACTGGAGGTCAATGGGGAACAGGCATCAGAGATACAGTAGTAGTACTGGTAGTAGAAACATGTAAATCTTCCAATATAAACATTTTCATGAATAGTAATCAAATGCAAAAAGCTAATAATACTGCATCTATCCATGGTACCATATGGATTCACACTAACTCCACTCACTCCCTGAGTATACAAGGCAACTAAGATAACTGAGATTTACACCAAGATTCTATACTCTAGAAGAAGTTATATCAAAGAATACTTGTAAATGCAGCCACTGGGTGCTATGCAAACCTTATTCCATTAATTCTTAAAGAATATAAATATGCAAATTAAGGAATTTCAACATCGAAGGGGATAATAAGGATTCCTTCCCCCTCAGTCACATTCTCAAATATGTATTACACTCCCTCTTTTCCCCTCACAAGTAGTTGCCTTCAAATATGTCAAGCAGAAATAAACAATCATATTCCAAGAATGACAAGGCATAACATATCCAAAAATATGTTTCAAAATCTAATTTCCAGAGTTCACTATGTACCTAGCCAAGCCCAAGTGTTCACACTCCCATACTTAGTTTTGCTCAACTTTTGGTAACTGAAAAAAATCCAACTGCTGCTTTTGTGAGAAAAAATCTAGATGACCTACAAAACTCCAAACTAGTTCATGCTCGCTTTGCTCAATCTAATTGCCCCCTGTCCATTATTAATAACCAAAGATATACCAGTAAATTATGTTCACAGAGAAAGGAGTGCCACCAGCACCAATATCAACACAACAAGCCACCATGATCATCATAAGAGCAGTTATTGCCAGCGCTATTGCCCTCAATTGCCTCACATGAGATTCAGCCTCCCTTGAATACATCCATCAGACAAACATCAGATTGATCCACATCAACCATCAGCAAGGTACAAGAAGGAACAGAAGCAAAGGGAGGTGGAAAATTACAGAAAACAAGATGAATCAGAAGCAGCAAAAGGAGAACACCATCAGTAACACCATCCCCAAACCTGCCTGGCAAACAAGGCTAACATCACCAACAAACAACTATTACAACAATCATCAACATTCAAACATCTCTATCAATGTCATCACCAAACACCATCAACACTAACACCACACAACTCCACTACCAACTAAACATCTCTATCACCACCATCCCCTCAACAAACAACCCTACTACCACCAGACTAATATTCAGCATCATCACACCATACCAAACACCTCTACCATCATCAAATAAACATCTGGGCACCATCACCACCAAACACCCCTACAATCACCTCACAAACATCTCTATACCAACTAACACATCAAACACCTTCACCCATATCAAACAAATATCCCACCAAAACCACTACTAAACACCTCTACCATCACCAAATAAACATCTCTATCATTGCCACTGCACTAAACACCTCTATCATTACCATACAAACATCTCCATCACCACCACTATCGCCAAAAATTTCCATCACCAACAACACCAAAGAAACATCTCCATTGCCACCATCACCAAACATACATCACCACCATCAACACAACACACCTCTAACTTTACCAAACCGCCACCCCCACCACCACCACTACCATCATCATCATCAAACACACATCCTCACCACAACTACCAAGCACTTCTAATACAGACCTGTAGCTAGTGTAAATCCTCATTCCAATATTCAGAAAATGATAAAAACAAATGCAATATGGAACCAAAGTACTAAATTGATAACCTTCAGATGACCAGAAAGAAAAGAAATAAAGTTTACAGGATCAGTGAAGACCCAGGCACTCAGACTGGGTGACCCTGTCGTTTAGTCTTAAAGCAAAGGTCAAGCCAACTGGCTGAGTGAGGGCTTAGCATCCCTCCGCCAACAAAGCACCACTGATCGTGGCCACTTGATGCTGAAGAGGAGCCACACAGTTGTACACAAGCTTGCAGTTTGTCCAAATCATTCCCTCCAGTAAATGTAACCTCTGCTACATGAAAATGAACCCAATGTTAAAAATGCTAAAACTGTGTCAACACTCCCCATTCAATGGTCAATGATGCCATATTATATCAAGAGTCCCCATTCAATAGTCAGTGATGTCTCACTGCATCAAAGAGTCCCCATTCAATAGTAAAGGATGCCTCAATGCACAGAGTCCCCACTATATGATCAGTGATGCCTCACAGCTCAACAGTCCCCAATTAATGTTCAATAATGCTCCACTGGTTAAAGGCCCCATTCAATGTTCAGTGATGAGTCAGTGAAACAACAGTCCCAATTTAATAGTCAATGGTGTCTCAATGCAACAACATTCCCTTACTGATGGTGAATGATGTCCCACCGCATCAACCCATGAATCAGTCAACAATGATGCCTCACTGCATCAAGCGTCACCAACTAATAATTAATAATGTCTCACTGCATCATTTCACATATTAGTTAACAATGATGCCTCACTGTATCAAGGTGAAAATCAACTAGCCAGCCAGCTAAGGCTTAGCTTCATCTTGCACTCCTAAACTACACAATATGTTAAGCAATATGGATAACTGATAATCCCACAATGAGATCCACTGTTTTACATTTCCTAGCCTCTTAATAGTCTTAAGATGACAGATCTTGGTCCCTGACCATCACATTATCATCATTCCATTTTCTGGCCAAGTTCAGCATATTCATCAGCATTGCGAAATTCTGAAAAGCCTACACTTTTCTAGATGAGTAACCATTCCTGCATCACTGGGAGAGCAAGTCATTATCGTCCTGTCCCACTGTGGTATGCCAATTAAAAACCATAGTAGTTGTACCAAACACCTTAAGTCCCAGATCTTTTACACTAGGTCCCCATAATCTAATTGATGATCCCAGTTCCTTAGCTTCTGGTTAATGTAGGGGCTGCAATCTTTACTATGTGATATAATAAAATTATTTCCATTTTCCCATTATCTGAGTTTAACATGCTAATCGAAAGATAAGATTCTTAAAACACATCACTCCCTATAACTTGGTGTGCATGAGGTACAAGAGTAACTATACTGTATGAATACACTTCATCAGCCAGCAGCCTTGAGTTCTATTAAGTTCAATTAACATTAATTAAGATGAGTTGGTGATGACGATAAAACTAAGAATGAGGATGAGACAAGAATAAAAATATTTATGCCTTAAGAGGAGAAGGAGAGGATATGGGAAAATAGAAGAAGAGTCCTGTATAGAAATAGCAGCAGTAGTAGTAGAAATGGTAGTAGTAGCAGTAGTAGTAACAGTAGCAGAAATAGAAGAAATAGAAATAGCAGTAGTAATGGTACTAGTAGTGGTAACCGTAGTGGAAGTAAAGAGAGTAGTAATAATAATGATGACAGTAGTGGTTGTGGTGGTAGTAGTAGTAGCGCTTATGGTATCAGAAGTAGCAGCAGAAATAGTAGTAGTAATGGCAGTAGTAGAAATAGCAATAATAAAAGCAGATGTTGTACTGGAAATGGCAGATGTAGTAGTAGTAGTAGTACCAGAGGTATCAGTAATAGTTGTTATTATAGTAGTAGTCATAGTAGTAGTAGTCATAAATTAGTGGTTGCTGTTTTTGTAGTAGTAGTAGTAGTAGTAAATTAGAAGTTGCTGTTGTTAAAGTAGTAGTAGAAGCAGAAGTATTAGTAGCTGTTGTTACAACATTAGTAGTAGTAGTAACAGCTGCAGTAGTAGATGCAGCTGTTGTTGTCATTATTGATGATATGGTGGTGGACTGTTTTATTGAAGCTGTACTTGTGGTGGCAGTGATGGTATTTTGTAGTGACTGTTGTTCTGGTGGTGACAGAGGTATACTGATGTAACTGTTAATACTATTGTTACTCCATTAATAGTGGTGGTATTTCGTTGTCGTAGAATCACTATGGTGTGAATTTTCTTTCTAACAAAAACAAGAAAGCCTCTCAATGAACCTTTATGACAAATAACAAGTAACATGAAAGGTTTGCATACTGCACAAGTTTTTCACCCTGTCATACTGTACTCAGAGTTTTTCACCCTGTCATACTGTTATTGCAATGTACTCATATGGTGGTATTCTTCATTCTGAATTCCTACTTTTTCTAAATATCCTTATCTAATTACACTTTTTTCTTAACATCACTTATCCAATCATGAACTCAAAACTGCTTTACATAATAATTTGAATGCTGTCAAAATGTAACAAACATTAGTAAGAATATCAAAAATCACCAGACTGAAGTTTCCCTTGAAAACAGATACAATATGCTACAAGTTTATTCTACACTCAAAGCAATTTCTACTGTGAACACACAAATGGAATGTAAAGTACCACAACTTTTAGGAAACATTAATAATCAACAGCTTCTCTCCTCAGAAACTCAAATATACTCAAACCATAAAAAGTTAAACAGCTTCTGTAAGTTACTAAGTTTCTAAGACCAGGAAACTGCAGTCCAGTAATCAGAGGATCAGAAGAAAAAAAACTCCAAGGTTATCATCAATAATAGGCCAGGTGCAACATGTCTGCCACTTTCAAGAATATTTTCGCCTCTAAGCACTGCTTACTTACATCTCACATTCCTAAAAAATGTGTTCATTGCAATATTACAATTTCTACATTCACATACTGGAAAGCTGTATGTGAAGGAGCATGGATGTGTTGGAAATAAAATGTCTACTAGGTGTGTATCTGGAAGTGTACGGTCTTGTTAAAGAACTTTTCACTCCAAAGGAGTCCACTTTCCCTGCTACTGGAAGTAGTGCAGCCTTGGGTTGCAGGAGCCTTTAGAAAGAGGTATTGGGTAATACCAGGGATCTTTCAAGAAAATTTATCATGGGTTTGATATAAATAAAACTAAAAATATTTATGTAAAGACAAACATACAAACACAAGCAGATATCTGGAGCAGTAAATACTGACTTTCTTTATGCTAATGAGGCACTAACTCCACCAGTTTACTGTATGAAGGAACATCTATTATGCAAATGATATATCATTTGCAAATGGGAAGGGATGAGGACTAGTCTTCCTTTATGTTTACATCTACTAACCTAAAAGTACATTGTTGTCATTCTCTCAATAAATTCAATGCTTCTAAATTTAGTAATTTTTAGTTAAAATATATGCTTTTGCCATCTTAATTTTCATGTATAACTCACACAAGTCATCAAAGTCGTGAAAATGAGCCCATCTGAAAGGGTCTTAGTAAACTGTCCTGAAAGCACACCTTTTGGAAATCATTATCTACTTTTTACAAAAAAATTGGATAGAAACTAGAGAAAGTCCCATCCAGTCCAAACATACCCTGACAGCCAAATCTAATTACATTTTCATCTGTAACCCAAAAATATAATTCATAAAAACCGTTCTTATCAAAGAGAGAGGTTTACTATGAAAGCTCTTTTCATTACTATGAGCCACCTCATATTGCAACATTCACAGCTCCTACAACTGGTGCATACAAGTTTAAATGACATGACTGACAGCCACAGCTTGCTGGACTTAATTTGGCTGCCATGCAGCACAAAACTCCACTGCTGTGCATGATGAATTTCCAAATACTACTTTCTTACTTTCCGAGTGTTTTTTGATGTATACCAAATCCTTTGGAATATCAGCTTAAAACTGTGAAAGTAACAAGTATTCTGATGGAAATCATAGAACTTATGGTATGCATGACATAAAGGATGTATGTCATCTAATATGGATAACATGGTCAGCTATTAGCTCATTCACTCATATATGGGAGTCAGCTTCCAGATTCACTTTGTACTGTGTGACCATTGGCAACATGAGAACTAGTTGAATTTGCTTTCCAGCAACTGCTACACTGCAGATGCCTATACCTTCTTGTTTTTCTTTTTTAACTGTGACAATGTCTTCCTTCCAGAAGCAGGTTTATCACCACTTGAGACACCTTTTCTTTCCATCAGGTCTGATGTTACTGAGGACACTGGCTGCTATGAATGGAAAATTACAGCAAAAAAAAATAATCTCTCAATGTTTCATAAAATCATTCACAAATCCCAGGGCAACAGAGATTTCAGAGCTGAAAGATCACACCTATTACCCATGAGAAACTTCCAAATGTGCCATCATGGAAACAAAATGCTAATGTGGTCAACAGACTGTGTAGTTCTTGTCAAGCAAGCTATACCACATATCATGCTTACAATAAAATAGCAGGTAAAAAAGCAAATTCAATGTATAGCTACTTCAACTATGGATCTCACTGTGATGTCATACATTAAGCAAAAACAAGAGGCCCTGTTGTTTAGCCATTTCTAAAATGCTCAAACCTCTGTTGTTGCTCATTCTACTGTTTGACAAATATGAAAAACAATAATAACACCAATTAACCATTTGCAAATTATTACAGAATAAGTATGAATATTTCTTAAACAGAACACCACGAGACCTTAAAGGCAGATACAAATAAAGTTTTCTGATAGACCACTAATAGCACCATGATTATAAGTAGAAAAGTTTTCATTCAATTGTCACAAAAGAAATAAAAATTACTCAGTACTGCAAAGAAGTACGATAGAAAATACCTAGAAATAACTGCTAGAAGCCCTTAATGTCACTAAGCTTAACCAAATTTCAAAGAATTTATCATTTTCAGACTCAAACGTTTCTGAGTATTAACCTTATCTATTCAGTTGGCAAGACTGCTGAATTAGAAAACTGGCAAAGATAATACTGTTGAATAACTACAATAATCATTAGAAAATAAAAAGTACTGGGTATGTCTAAAGCTACTTCTCATAAGAACACTCTTTGGAGCAAAACCTACACTCTAAAACAATTACGTACTAGAGTGGAAGACACAAAAGGCATTAGATATTCACAACAATAAAAAGTAAAGAAACCCATAAAAACAATAAAGGTTACTTGTACCAACAGTCACTATCCACAAATTTCAATTCATGGCCTAAAACTATCCAGAGTGTAATGTGTCAAGATACATAAAAAATCTATGAATACCATGACAACCAAACTAAATATCTATGTCTGGCAAGTCACACTGCCCTACAGGTCTTTCTACCCAATGTGTCATCTACAGTACAGTAACCTGTCAGGAAGTTATGCCTCTTGAGTACTGCAACCTCTCAGGTTGTTCCTAAGGCACTGTGACCAGTTAGGGAGACAGTCTCCACAAGCAATTTGACCGGTCAGGCAGATCTCTTTAGCACTATAACCTATCAGGCAAAGAGACCCCTTCGGTGCTGTGACCTGTGAGCTAGACAGAACCTTTGGGCACAATGACCTGTTAGGTAACAGCCTGGCTCATCTCGGGACATGGGGGTAGAAGACCCCTGCAGGCTTTACCAGGTAACCTAGATACACCCTGTGGGCGCAGTGGCCTGTCACATAGAATCACATCCATGGCATTGTGACTATCGGGTTGAGAGACCTCTAAAGAAACAAGACGTGTCAAGTACAATGATCTATTACAATATCAGATTAACAAATCTGTCAGCTGACGTATCATTTCACAATTATACGCACACAAGAGCACATACAGGTAGTACGAGGCAAGCAACTAATAATCAAATAAGTATCATTATCTGGGTATCAGAAGAATTAGAGACAGCAGTGCAGTGAACCTGTACTACACAAGCTGTCAAGTTCCTGTCTCTGATCCAGGCTGATCGTTTCCTTCTGCCTTACAAACATGTGGGCTGCTGGCATTATGCCCACAAACACACTCACCAACTTACAAATAACACTCAATAACATGAAGAGTAAAAAAATAATCTTCCTGGCTTCCCTTATATTACAGGTTAATATAAGAAAGCAGAATTAGGGAAGGGTGCTGCACTTATAAGACGAACAAGTCAGTAACCCTACAAACTTGTGTCTTACGTCATAACAGTTGCCCTATGAAATTGCTTTTGGTACTCATACAGTTTACACCTTACAGATGTTAAAAAGTTTCCACTACATGCAATCAATAGATCATTTTTAAGAAGCTCCTGGTTAAGAACACTAATCCCCTAAGTTACATAAGGTAGGTTAGATAAAGTTAAGATTCATTACGTTAGGAAGAATCCCATCACTCACCAAAGATCTTTGTGGGGTGGAAACTATAAAATTACC
This sequence comes from Panulirus guttatus, assembly GCA_032361385.1. Classification (NCBI taxonomy): domain Eukaryota; kingdom Metazoa; phylum Arthropoda; class Malacostraca; order Decapoda; family Palinuridae; genus Panulirus; species Panulirus guttatus. Next base: position 43,628 of record JAUUDW010000026.1, read on the forward strand.
TTACATCCTAATAACATTAATCATTAAGGCAGTAAAAGAAATCTAAATAATTATCCAAGTCAACACAATGTTCAAAATAAGTCCCATGACAGTTCTGATCATGGTTACATTGTCAATGCCCTGAAGCAACCACAAAGGAGGCAGTTCTTTGCCAAATTGTGAAGTAAAGTGGGGTAGTCCGGAAAAGTAATATCATAATGCTAATTTCCACTCATGTAACTAACATTAACATTTCAATGGCTTAAACTAATCTTTAGTGACACTAAAACGGAATGATTCACTTCCATCTTCATATGAAGAACACAATTACTCATTCAAGCATCCTCATACTTTGCGGCACACCTTGGTAACCCACAGCACCCAAATAACCATGTTGACTCATGTCATGACGGGAAAACCAAGTCAATCCAGATGGTAAAATCACCATTTCTTAACCCCTGGGCCAAGGCAACCACTAAAAGTATATTGTACATATTCACTTTACCTACGCTGATATCTAGTTTTGCATTTTATAGCAACTTTTCCTCAAAATTTATGACTTTTCCCTGTTACCCTAGACACCACACGCCGCGTAAAGGTTATCAAAACAAACAGGATTTGAGGGGGTGTGGTGACCCCATGGCGAAAATGGTAAATTTTCATCTAAATATGGCAAAGTTGATCATGGTTTGCGCAACACCGAAGAGAGCGACAGACACACCTACCTACAGAGGATGTTGGGGGGTGACTAGAAGATATTCCGCGACCTTCACGGAACAATTACCCTGAACCACAGCCACCACAGACCATAACATACTCGGCCAGCTGAGTATAAGATCAGGCATCTGATGTCATGTCATGAGACAGAAGAGGATCACAAATTTCTAAGGAATGCATTTTAAAACAAAGGCTCACTCTAATAGAGGGTTCAAGAATTTCGTGAATTTACGTATCTATACTATTGTGATATATCCTTGGAAAATATATTCAAAATCTGCTAAATCTGTAGCATATTTTCTCATGTTTAGATGTTTTCCAGATTCTAACTAATACAGTTGCCATGCTGTATAATCTTTTAGAAGATTTGTGACTATACTTATAAATAATCATTTTTCTATATGACCTTTAACTTTTAGTAAATGGCACAAAGGATAGAATCTGGTTTGGCAAGAATAAAAACTGTTACTTGCAATCCTACTGTATCGAAGTTCTAAATTTTACCGAACTTAAGATGGGCAAATCTAACACCATCTTTGCATGTCCTGTCCCAAGTTGGGAAGCCTAATTTTTTGTTTTCCCGTTTTCTGTGTAAGTCAAGATGGCCGAGGAGGCTGCACACGTTGTTGTTGTTTCCTCCTGTGATAATGCGAAAATTTTCAGGGAATACTGTAATATAAAGTTTGGCAACTCAAGAACAACACCTGTCCTAAGCAAAGTACAACTGGAGAACATTTTAACATGTTTAAGAGACCCCCAAAATGCTAGCAGCAAATTAAGATTCTATGTGAAAAAGAACAAGTTGCTTAGAATTAGTCTTCAAGCCTCAAACGAAGAAGCTGTCGCAAAAAAGGATAAAGTGGGTATATCAACACATCCACTTGACACTTGTCTAATGTTGAAGTTAAAATCTAAGTTTGACATATAATTGCTTATGGTTCAAAAGTTTCTAGTTGGGTTCCTATGTGATATGCTTAACTTGGGTATGCATTTCTAGTGTGGCAGCCGGACCGATTAGGAATCTGGGTCCAGAATCGAAATACTTTCTTATTTTACCTTCTCACTGCTGACGAGTGGCTTGTTAATTGGTGTAATTCATATGTCTTGTTGTCGAATTTGTTTATAGTTCACATGTACATTGACGATGGGACCTGGATATCATTTCAAGATTTTGGAATCCGGTTAAACTTGGCTCACGACTTCCAAGGAGTACATTCTAATCTCGGCACGATCACGGCCTCCCAATTTAAGTTCTCTGCCAAAATTAAACTCCCGCAAGACTATTGCGTAATTGACAGGATATTTGATGAGTAAAAGGGAGATTCTGTTTTGGACACAGCCCATGATATCCTGCCGAGGATTTATTAGCTTAGTTGTGAATTAATACGTGCGGTTTAAGCCCTGCTGAAAATGTAACCATATTAAATAAATCAAGGATAGGTATATTTCAACCTCGTCACAACTATGTACCCATACTCAGTTTACATTTTTCAAGTTGGGCAACGCGAGAGGTGCCCCCAACTTAGGTCGTTTCATGTTGGGGGTTGACACATTTCCAACTTAGGCTCGGTCTAGGAGATTGACTAACTTGGGATGACCGCATTTCTAACCACGACGGTTGAAGGTCGTGAGTGACAGTTCATGGGTAATGATTACGATCTCTTCAGCTTTGTCATGTTACTCGCTGCCCTTTCCATTTCAGCTTTCTCAGGGTTAGTGATTTATTTCACCTTTCAGATGTGTTTCAGGTGATGTGTATTTTAGTAAAGCACTGAGAAAGTAAAATAGTGAATAAGCAGTATGTTGTATCAATACGAGGGTGTGGTTGTTATGTATTTGTTGGAATTACAAGTGTTGGATTATACAAAGTGAAGATTGCCATTCAACTGCTACTATATATATATATATATATATATATATGAGAGGCCGACACTAGGGTCTTTGCAACCTATCTCTCTACGGTATAACTTTATTTTCTTACATACACTGTTCCAGCCAGACTTTAGTACTCATAATGAAGATGTGGTTGAATTTTAACGTTTTGATCGTCCACATTTTTTTTATTTAGGAAATTTATGTTTATGGTAGTAGCTTCTTAAGTTTTTCTCAAATTTTTTATATATATAAATGTTTACACTTCTGTAGTTCAAGATTTCTAGTTTTGTAACTTACATTAATGACATTTGTTTTAACCTAATTTTTCATAAAGATTTAGAATTTACAGATAATTGTCTCAGTCTTAGGAACTTTAGTAATACTGTACATTCTTTACTTCCACAACCTTACCAATTGATTGAAAAATAACCTCACAAATTCATTTTCAATGTAGGAATTAGAGTTTGGGTGAAAAAATTATATGGATCAATTTTTTTGAATTGAGACAACTAAAGTTAGTTGTGGGGAGGGCTATTACACTGGAAAATGGAGGTAACATGCATCAAGAAATCATTTTAATCCTCCCCTAATTTTCTCAGCAGGCGAAAGTTACCATATATCTATTATTATTTGAACTGTATATGATAGTTATGGTCTAGTTTGGATCCAGTTGCAGGAAATCTTATATTTTGTGCTATATTGAGTACATGACTGTACATAGGGCTGTGAAGATCAGGTAGTGTGTTGGGTGAATCAGTGTGTAAAAGTAAGTGAAGCACCTCTAGAATGAATATCTTAGGAAAATCTCACACAGCACCTTATGACTGAGAGATATCCAAGTATTTGATGTGACAGGTATGATATATCAACATTATACTCATCTGCTGATCTATGCTACATACTCAAGTATGTGTGCTGATGATATGTTGATGAAATCCAATTTTCTCATCTCTGCAGCCCTTGACACTGTTGATCATTATCATATTAAAGGAAATGTTCCACATCATGCTTCCATACTTATATTATGTCAACAGGTGCCAAGCAAAATCACACATATTCTTAGCCTTTGTCTCTAACAGCTCCAAATAAAGTCTTTGAAATTCTGTTTTACTCTGTACTGTGCTTCCTATACTAAGGAGACTCTTATGTCTCATGATTTTCATTTTCTGTGTTTAACACACTTTGCTTGTTATAGATGTAGTTTCCACAAATACTCCATTTTTTGGCATGCTTCCCTCACTGTGGTTGCACCATAAATTATATGAAAGAACAAGCTCCACTTTTTTATCTTGCCTATCTTCTCTCCTCCCCTTGTTTAGCATTAATGTATCTATCATATGTTTTCAGGACAACAAACTGAAGAGAGTGGTCTGCTATGAAGAGTTCTA
>JAUUDW010000026.1:104331-115197 GCA_032361385.1 Panulirus guttatus
TGACTGGTGGATGTCGACCCCCCGCCCCTCACCTGACTAGCTGATGTTGATCCCTCCTTTCTGACTGGTTGATGTCGGTCCCTCTCTCCTGACTGGTGGATGATGGTCACTCTCCTGACTGGTGGATGTTGTTCCATCTCTTCTGACTGGGGATGTTGGTCCCTCCCACCTGACTGGTGGATGTTGGTTCCTACCTCCTGAATGGTGGATGTTGATCCCTCACTCCTGATTGGTGGATGTTGGTCCCACCCTCCTGAGTGGTGGATGTTGGTCCCTCTCTCCTGACTGGTGGATGTTGATCCATCCCTTCTTACCAGGGATGTTGGTCCCTCCCACCTGACTGGAGGATGTTGGTCCCAACCTCATGACTGGTGGATGGTGGTCCCTCACTCCTGAGTTATGGATGTCGGCCCCTCCCACCTAACTGGTGGATGCTGATCCCTTCCACCTGACTAGCTGATGTTGGGCTTTCCCTTCTGACTGGTTGGTATTGGTGCCTCCCCCCTGACTAGTGGATGTTGGTCACTCTCTAGTGATTCCCACCAGACTGGTGGATATTGATCCCTCCTACCTGACTGGTGGATGTTGGTCCCTCCCTTCTGACGGTTGGATGTGGTTGGTCCCTTCCATGTGACTGGTGGATGTTGGGCCCTCTCTCATGAGTGGCAGATGTTTGTTTCTCCCACCTGACTGGTGGATGTTGGTATCTCTCTCTTGAGTGGTGGATGTTTGTTCCTTCCTTCTGACTAGTGGATGTTGATCTCTCCATCCTGTCTGGTGGATGTTGGTCCTCCCCTTTTGACCGGTGGCTGTCGGTGTCTCCCCTCTGACTGCTGGATGTTGGTTCCTCCCTCCGGAGTGGTGGATGTTGACCTCTCCCCTTTGATTGGTGGATGTTGGTTCCTCCCTCCTGACAGGTGGATGTTGATTTCTCCCACCTGACAGGTGGATGTTGGTCCCTCTCTCCTGAGTGGTAGATGTTTGTCCCTCCCACCTGACTGGTGGATGTTGATCCTTCCCAGCTGACTGGTAGATGTTGGTTCCTCCTTCCTGACTGGTGGATGTTGTTCCCTCCCTTCTGACCGGTGGTTGATGATCCCTTCCCCCTGACTGCTGGATGTTGGTCCCTCTCTCCTGACTGGTGGATGTTGTTCCTTCCCAACAGACTGGTGGATGTTGGTTCCTCCCTTCTGACTGGTGGATGTTGGTTCGTCCCACTTGACTGCTGGATGTTAGTCACTTCCTTCTGACAGGTGGATGTTGATCCCTCCCTCCTAACAGGTGGATGCTGATCACCTCCCTCCTGACTGGTGGATGTTGGTCCCTTCATCCTGACCAGTGGATGTTGGTCCCTTTCACCTGAAAGGTAGATGCTGGTGCCTCCCTTCCGACAAGTGGATGTTCCTTGATCTCCCTTCTCCACCCTGCTTGACAGGATGAAGTTCCCCTCGTAATCTGGGTATCTTCAAAATCAAATACATGCACCACTGTAAAATCAAAGATAATTGAACCTACGCATCTGTTTAGATATTGCTAACTTAAGTTTCTCCAAGGAACAGGTTTCCTCGAACGTTTGTAGAATTATTCCATGTGCAAAATTAGTTAGGTAACATACAGAGGATGAATATACCGTGATTCTTGATGGGTTACAGATGAAGTGATTCTTACGTATGGAATCAAGTGTTGTCAAAAATTCATATATACTGGGGAAGTTAATCTAGCTAAGGTGTGAGCAAGATATCACAATCATTCGACAAACCTGAGCGATTAGCGATATAAATGCTGCATGGCTATACAATGCACATTTCAGAATTGCTTGGTGGTCCTTTATTCGCATGCCGCACTTTGTAACTGGAAGTTGTATATTATTATCGAGGACCTAAACGGATTCCTGAAACAATGAAGCATCGTCGAGGCGAACCTCTTCTCTTTAAAATGGATATTAAACCATTTATGTCGTTCAGGTTTGACAGTAATACCTCTCTAACTGTCCCTCTGGTATCCTTTAGGATATTCTGGAGCTGACTATCATACCAAGACAATTCCATTCAACCAAAGTACGCTCGCTCCCTCAGCAGTCATGATAATACTATATACTGCAGAGAAGCATCACTAGCCGGTGGTGTGAGATTCCCTTCCATTATCATTCTAATACGTCCTAATGTCCCTCGTAATACACGTCGACGTTTGCCAATAACAACATGCAGACGGCGCAGTCATCGTTGTCTCGCCAGCATCGCTTCATCTGGGAACCAATAAGCGGAAGCTCTCATCCTTTATGCAGCCGCCACTCTTCAACAACAAAATCTGAAAATAAAATGCGTTTACGATTTCCCGCCATGTACTGCAGCGCTGAGAGCCAATCATAAAGCGGCCAGCGCGAGCCAAAACCGCCTTCGTATCTTCGCCCGCGAGCCTCAGGGGACAATGGCTACTTCCTCTTACCCGCGACCACTGCTCCATAAAATATTATTTATTTGAGCTTTTATTCCTCATTCACGCTTATTTTCTCAGCGACTATCACCTGATGCGCTCGTAAAGTCCAGGATGGGAAAAAATACAGCCGTCATGATGGATCCAAGTCGCTGTGCACGAACACAGAGGAAAGCTGCAATTTACGATCTATATTGGCATATGTCCTTAAGGTTATTGGTAAATTGTTATGGCTTTGATTTCATTCCACGCGGGTAGGAAAAGATAATTTGTTTCATGAGCGATGTACGTATCAAAGTGGTTTATGGTACCGGCCGAGCGAGGAGCATAATTTCCTCGGTGGGCCGTGAAAGCTGATATGTGAGACGCTTCTCTCGTATGTGAGCGAAGACGAGAAATATCAGACGGTGGAAATAACTCTGCCGCGGCGTTAGTCTTCAAACTGCTCCTGGGTTCTGGGCCACCAGGGTCTAGTTTTCGTACGTAGACGTGAGAGGGAACGTGGAGAGTGAAAGATTTGGAAAATATTGGAGCCACTCACTTCCGAACCTGAGAAAGGGGTGACGGGGGATACCAGGCAGCCCAAGGGAGGGAAAAAAGGTTAATTTTCTCAATCAGGAGGAAGATAAAACCTCCTCTCGTCTGCTTGTTTCCTTCTTCAAGAGCTCTGTAAAAAAGATAATTTAAGTAACCCTAGAAGAATTCAAAATTAATTAAGAAGAAACGTAGTTGCCAACTTTGCTCTCTAGGGGGAATCACAGACTCATCGTAAAAAAACGGAAACAACGCCTGAGGGGAGGCTGGAGCAACTTAAGGAAAATTAGTTTTTTTTCTCTCTAATCTCGATCTGGCAATACTGTCGCCCTACAGCCACGACAAGAGTCTGTTGGAGTTACTCATCTCGTAAGGGTCGTCCTGAGCCTAAACAACAATATCGATTGTCTGTACTGACAACGAGTCGGGTTTAAAATTCCCTTGCACTCTGGCATCAAGGCGGGGGGGACATAAAACAGTAAATCCGTATCGTAAAATTTTGCCCCTTTATGTATAAAAGGATTTTGTGATTTTCGGGTGGGCGCGAGATGAGAGGGTCCCCTTTGTACTTCTCACCGTTTATAACACGCAGCTCAGCGGTGGTCCTCTGCTGCTGCAGCAGGCCAACTGAACCATGCGGGAGCGGTTCATATTGACTTGTATTGAGGGTGTACCTGTGCAGGATGGCGTTGTGTTTATTTGCCAATACCCGACACACAGATCACCATGTGAGAAGTGTGGTGGTGATGATGGCGATGTGTTTTTATTCTGAATGTCGCCTCAGTTTGTTACATCTGAAGCAGCTTAGGTTACCCGCGATAAGTTCGTGAGGGATGATAGGGAGGAAGGGTACTGAGTGCGTTGCACCTGAAGCCAATAAAAAGCGAAGTTGGCAAGTTTGATGGCCGGGTGTAATTGTCCTCTTATAAAGGGCTGTGAGTTCATAGCCGCTACAAAGCTGGCTGTTTTGTGGTTATTATGATGCCCGTTCCTCTTGCTTATAACAGCGACTATGACCAGCGTAACGGTTGTTGTAGATAAGGCACTGGTTGTTGCAGGCCATTCACTGGTTGTAGTGTTAACTTAAGAATGAGGTCGTCGTGTTTTGTCTCGGTGGCTGTTGTGCCTCTGTGATCGATGTGGCTCACTGTACGGCCAGTGGTTGATGGAGCTCACTCACTGGATAATACGGCTCATCCAGCGGTTGTTACGGTTCACTAGCTGACTCAGTGGTTGGCCTCATTTTACTTATTCATAGACAGTTGTGGCCCACTGGTGGATATGGCTCAGTCATTGGTTGTTTTTGCTTTCACGGTGATTGTTGTGGCTAACTCAATAGCTATGGTTTTTGTGGCACGCAAACAGGTTGCTATGGCTCACTCCATGGTCATTGTGGCTTTCTTTAGGGGCTCTTATAGTTTATGAAATGATTAGTGCTCAGTCTGTGGTTTTATATCTTTCTCAGTGGTTGGTGTGATTCAACAAGGTGTTCTTATGGGTCAGTAATGGCTGTTATGACTCATCGATTATTGTGAACCAATCACTGGTCGTTGTCACTCGCTCATTGGTTTTTATGAATCAGTGGTTGTAGTGCCTAACCAAGTGGTTGTTGTTATTTACTTAGGTTTGCCCTGTAGTTTGTTGTAGTTTGCCCAGTAACTGTAGTTGTCAGTCGTCCGGTGGTCATAGTTCGTGGGTTATTTCTGTTCAGTCAATTCCTGTGCCTCACTTTTGGCTCAGTAGTTCTTAATGGTTCTATGGTTGGGATTTACTCAGTAGCTGTTGTGGCCGACAAAGCGTCGGTTTTAAACCAGTGGTTGTTGTGGTCCATCAGTTATTTTTGTGGCCTAACCAGTGTCTATTGTGGCTCAGTGGCTATTATGACTCACTCAGTGGTCAGTTCACTCAGTGTTTGCTGTGGCTCACTAGCTGTGGTAAGTTATTACTGAGGTGCACGTGGTGATGGCTGTGCATCATTCAGTCCATTGTGGTTAACTCAATATTTTCTTCTGAATTTCTCAATGGTTGTTGGGGTTTTCTCGGTAGCTGTGGTTCATCATAGGTTCTTATGGATAACTCAACAAGTTTCGTACCTCAACTGGTGATTCCTGTGGCTCATTCTACGATTATTTTGATTACATGTCATGTTGAATCACTCAGTGTTTGTTGAAGTTCAGTTGTTTTGGTTCATTCAGCGGTTGGAACAGCTGACTTGGTGACTGATGAAGTTGAATCAGTTTTCGTTGTGGCTCATTAAGCAGTGTTGCAGTCTCATTTGTTGGTTGCTTCTGGATCATTGATTTATTTTTATGACTCACCTAATGGTAGTTTTGGATAATTCAGAAGTGTTTTGGCTCAATTAGTGATTTGTGTGTCTTAGTCAGTACTTGTTTTGAATATTTTAGTGGTTCTCGTGACACAGTAACTACCATGGACTAATTGATGGTCATTTTGGCTTAATTATTTCTGTATGATTAGCCATTCGTTATTATGGCTCACTGGTTTTCATCACGCATTCACTGGTTGTTGTGGTTCAGCCATTGGAAGCTGTGGAGTGTTCAATGGTTGATGTGGCCCTGTGATTATCATGGTTCAGCTGTTGCTGTGGTTTCACTGATTATTTACCTCACTCAGTGGCTGGTGATGTTTGGATGGGTAGTTGGTCTTTAGGCCTGTCAGCATCATCATTTATAATCACCAAACAAAAATACTGAACACCTTCAGTTATTAAAGTCAATTCTGACACCACATACACTCCCATTATACATACGGCCCATGATGGTTGCTGAAGCATACTCTGTTGTTATGGTCAGTCGACAGCTGTTGTGTTTTCTGTTAAGTAGGTTTATGGAGTCATGTTTTTATCCTCTGGTGCCCAGAGCACAACGAACAAAGACGGAAGGAAACAAGATTCCAACTACCAAACATAGCCAACCAAAACCAGATGATATGTGAACTGGTATTTGAAAACAAGAATATAAACAATTCTAAAAACCTGCTATATCAATTCTGAATAAAAAAGGGAAAAAAAGAAGGAAGAGAGAAAGGAACGAATAGATAATTAATAAAACGATACACAAAGATGAAAAGGCGATGCCTCCCGACCTACAACAGAATTCAGCTGCGTTTTCAAGAACTAACTTGTCCAAAAACCTTCAGTATATTTTCATCATTTAGATCATTATAAGCATAAAAGGTGAGACAAGTCTCCAGCCTCTTATTACGAATATGATAGTGATTTAACGTACATTTCATGGAAGGAAAAGATACGTCGTAATTGACAAAAGTACTTGATATATTCATTGCGCGCTTGAAATATGATATGCATATGGACTGACACTATACAATTATATTTCTTCACAGGAAACTTGCATTATGATTGATTGAAAGATTCTTTCGTCATACGCTCTTTATTTCCTGTTTATAAGATTGGCTATTTATAACGAAATGACGGAAAACAGCGAAATAGCTAAACCCTTGGGAGCAGTTGCGAGATGTCACTACCCTCGAGGATCCATAAGAAGCATAAACCAGCTGTCCTCGCGCTTCCGCAGCCAATAAACTTAAAAGCTGACCATTCCGGTTGTCTCCCCAGGGAGGTCTGCCCTGAGTGGCCAGCAGGGTCGCGCGTGGGGAGGGTTTCAAAGCGATTTCTGGGGAGTGAAGATATTGAGAGGGTTGTGGGATATGCGTCGAGGTGATGCATTTCTTAAAACAAAAAAAGTGCATTTAGAAAAAATACAATATGGAAAGTAAAACTCCAAAGAAGGGGTTGACCGAAAAGAGGATCCCCAAGAAGGCGGACAAAGGACTGGAACGTCTAGGGAGTTGATTATCAGAGAGGCGAACATAATAAGGAGAGGTCGGTCGGGAGGAGGAAAAGGTGAAAGAGAAATATCGAGGTGGGTGAGGGGAGGATGCCCACGCGGGAGGGAGGGGACAAGGAGGAGACATATCTCGGCAGAAGGCTATCCAGGAAAGTATATGGATGAAGGATGTCGTAGGAGTTGAACAAGTAGGGCAGTGGAAATGGTCGTACAGAAAAGGCAGCTTCTGGAGAGGGATACTTTCAAGGACAGACAACACCTGGGAAGGTTATTCGTATAGAAGGAAATGTGTGGGGGGGCTGGTTAGAATAAAAGGAAACCTTTAGGGAGACTATGTATACATGAGAGGATATTGATCTAAATTTTCTGACTTGGACGTGACCAAGAGACCGGTAGTGAAATCATTGTGAGTAGGAGAGTCCACCTTGGAATCTGACTGGCACCCAACAATTCCACACGCACATCCTGAGAAGACCCAATGAATATAGGCTCTGCAACTGATATGAATACAGTCTGAGGTACTGACTACCAAATGAATGCAGCTCTCACCAAAGTTCCTTCGTGGTCATATCATTCCTAACTCTCAAGTCCATAACGATACACAGATTTATAACTATTATGGCCATATCGCTTCTCTGAGTCTGGGTAAGCCTAATACTTCCATGCTAGTGTTTTCAGCAATCGGGGTCTATCTATCAATCAAGATGCATTCATTTCCAAGATACAAGCAAATATCTACATTAACATTAACCCCATGGTAACCCTGGTAGGCACCAAGTTTTGATATATCTTGATTTGTTAGGATGTGATTTACACGTGACAACTGAATTATCAAAACCCCAATCTCAATATTAAGCCTAAACGGGTAGCAAACAATACCGGACCCAATCCTTTTTTCCAATAATATCGATAGCAAAGAACCAGTGCTCAACAGTAAACTATATAAAGGCTATTTTTTGAAAATATAAGAGACGCACAGTTGCCTCTAACAGGAGGGCAAAATTTACGCCTGGTTAAATCCCTGGACAGACTGGAGCACTCAACTTTATCATCAGCTTGTGAGTCGTCTCGAAACAGCTGTTACTGAACATCCGAGTGACCTATAATACCGAAACATTTTCTTCGTCGGAAATGTATAAAGTTTTCCTTATAGCGAAGCTGAAAATCTAGATCTTATGCTGAGCCCTCAGAAAACTGATGAGAATATATGTTGATACCTTTTTAACAGGGCTATTGAATACAGTCACACTGTACTTATCTGAAGTTAACAGAGATACTCAACAAGTTCTATTTCTGAAGTTGGATACTACACTGGAATTTTCAGTGACATTGTAAACAAACCATCGATAGAAGACGGAAATATAAGTTGTTAAAAATGCATTTCGTAAACACATCCTACCACATTTTTTTTTCTCTCTCATGATGTGATTCATGGAAATCGATAACTTGTCCAGGTTTTTAACGTCACAGATCATCTGACTGCAAATAATGTGTCTACCCTAAGGAGAACACAAGTGTTATCACTATCATCAGATACATCGGCCAGGTCTCACTTGTTACTTTCAAAAGCGTTTCTAAGCTTTCCGGTGTCTGAAACTGGTATGAAGAAAGCTCAAAATCACCCTGAGGCAATACTGAAACAAAGTTTTAACAGGCTAGAACCCTGACTGGAACATCAAACTCATCTACCTCAACACTCAAGAAAAACTTTATTGAAATATTTAGCATGTCTTTTGTTCTCCTTAAGAACACTAAAAGAATTATACAGTTGATACTTGTACCTCCTGCAATTCTGGTACACTGGAATGGGAGACGAGAAGAGAATTGCCTGAGGGAACCGACTAAGAGAGGATAACATCCTGGAAGGACAACATCTTGAAAAAGGGAAGCACCTGAAAGATATTGGTATGATAAGGAAAACTTCAGCAAGCAGATTGTATTACAGAGGATGTATATACTTGGTGTCGTGTAAGAAATTCAGCTGGAGAGAGTACACAGAATATGCATCGACGGGTGTCACACACAAAGAGTAACTGCCCTGAACCTCTGTGTAGTGAGCAAATCCGAGTGCTCCATCAGAAAATACGGACAACGTATCAGATCTACAAATAACGCGTAGAATCACGCATGGACAGCTGCTAAGAGGAAATTTGAATCACTCACACAAGGATGTAAAGTTGACGCAGATGTGGACGCAAGACAGCGTGTACGGAGAGACTTTAACGGGTCAGTCAGCTGCAGCCATTATGTGAAGTAGTGAGTGTCGTTAAGTTGTACAGGATGGTCCCTGAGCAAGTTTACACCCATCGTGACTTGCCTAGGGTCGAGGGAGAGGTAAAATACAGTGGTTTACATGGGTTTATTGCTCTGGTTTATACTGGCATTTAGGACAATAGCTCTATGAGCCTTGCAATTTTTTTCTTACTCCATGAAACGTCAAGACTACTGAAGGTATTATGACGTGAGTCTTATGAAGATTTTTTCTAAGTTTGTGTTAGAACATCCGTTCCAATACTGAAGGAATAATCACAGGTACGCGTTGAAACGCTGACAACAAAATGGGTTCAATATGTAACAGTGAAAAACAAAGTTGACAGGCAAGGGGCCCACAAGGGAAACAAATAGAGTGTTTACCCAACTTGTCGGTTTCAGCTGATTTGATGGCCTGAACGGAGGGTGGCTCCTGCCCTCCTCAGGAAGTCTGAAAAATCTGAAACATCTCACAGTCCTTGCTTCTTCCTTTACATATGGCGCCATTTCGTCACAGTAATGATATTCTCATGCAAGATAATGTTGCATGTAAAAGGAAAGAGATAAGATAAACTTGAAAAATAAGCGCTTCTGCTGACAAACCTTCAACAATTCCTGTTTCTAAAAGCGGAAATTTAGAGATTTACCACTCACTCTGGCGGAAACTGCCGAGTGAGGGAGTGCTGATGGTGGGGAGGAGAGTCGCTGTTGGTGATAGAGACGCGTGTGGAGGTAATGGTAGTGGGTAGTGAATGTTGGTGGTGATCAGAGCTGTTGCTGGTAGTATAGGAGGGTTGGCATTAGGGGGAGGGATGTTTGTATTAGGCTTGGAACGTTCAAGATGGTCCAGGAAAGATGTTGGCTGGGCAGGGGTGTTTATAGCCGAGAAAAATGCGTGGGAAGTACTCATGGTGCAGAGGAGCCTTGTCGGATAAGGAGAAGGAGTCTATGAGGTGGGAAAGAGATGGTGGAGGTGATGGTATAGTTCTGATGGCAGGGAAGGGTGGTGACTGTAGGACAGTGTTAATTAAAAACTATTTCATGTTGGTGGAAAGGGGGAGTTACTGGTGGAGGGGGAGTTTGGATGAAAGGATGAATGTTGGTGGTTAGAACAAATGTTGATGAAGAGGAGAGTGTTCGTACCGGTATACTGATGGAGGTTTGGTTATCGAGACTGGGACTGCTTCCTTTGTTTTATAGGAGGATGTTTGGTGGTTCAAGAATTCTTGATGGTGCTAGAGGAGGTGACACAGTGAAGATAGTGAGGAAACAGTATCCCTGCGCAAACAAACCTTCACCTACAGCCATTAACTCTCCTGTCTTCCTACTCGTGCATGCGCCTTAAATCCTGATGAAAACTTATTCCTGGGGTATGGGAGAAAGAATTCAACCTGTGCATTCTTTTTGCGTCATGGATAGCGACTAAGAGGGGCTGTAGGGGGTATTAGGAATCCCCCCCCCCCTTATATTTCAAACGTCCAGCTCTCATTGGTCAGACAAGAGAGTAGCAGCCTGACTTCTTCAGCCCTTACTGATCAAAGGATTTTCTTTCCATTCTGACTTTTGTACATATACCTAGACCATTCCGTACAGTCTTAACACAGGAGAATGTGACACGAGTCACGAAACGTTGTATTGCTGTGTACCTAAGGAGAATTACACTACTTGTTTCTTTTTGAGTTTGGTTCTACCATTGCTATGAACTTTGGCCAGCTTATTAGTAATCAACTTGAGCAGTATAAGAGAATCGCTAGACACGTTGAGAACATTAAAAAGAAAGTGAGGAATGCTGGATTAGCAGTCACAATCAATTAAACACAGC
>JAUUDW010000026.1:130357-141010 GCA_032361385.1 Panulirus guttatus
GAGTGTTATCTGGGTGGGTAGATGGTCAGAGGACATATTGTTTAGCATGCTCCAGGTGTGTTTAGGGTTGGTGAGCAGAGTACTGTGTGCTGAGGTCAGTTGCTGGAGGTGGTGGGCTGAGAGTATGTTTGTGTAGATTGAGAATATTGAGAGGTTGCATTTGGTATATGAGTAGTTAACCTCAGGGAACGTGGGTGTAATGAACCTTAGAAATAAGTGTAAGGTAAGCTGGTAAGAATTTGAAGTTGGGAGGGACATATAGAGGGAGGAGGTATTTAAGTGTTGATTATGTTGTAGATAGTGCTGTTAAGTTTAATTCTTATGAATTGCATTTCTTGGGTGGTGTCATTGTTCATGTGCTGTTTGTTAGTATCTGGTGTTGGACAGTGGTATGGTTTGATGGACAAACATCCTTGTCTGATTTGATAGAGTATTTCTGTGTTTGTTTCTGATGCCGCCACTGGTATTCGGTTGCTTGCAGGATGTTGAATTCACACAGTATTGAGAGAATTTTATATTAGTGGGGCCACATTTAAACTTTCTGTGCTGTAAAGTAGCCTTTGAAACCATTGGCAATTGGTATCATTCACTCTCATTGGTAAGTTTATTCCAACCATCCACAACCATAACATTAAACCAGTTCTTTGTAACATTTGGTAAGCTTTTTATGTAGCTTTTTATGGCTTCTGGGTTACTTTTGTAATCAGTATCATTTAGCAGTGTGATCAACTTTAAAGATGCCCCATCTTCCTCCTCTCCTTCATGGTGGACGGCTTTGCAACCCTCAGCCTCATTATTGCTTAGTCTTCTAAATTCAGTTCCATTGGTGCTGCACATCACAGAGCCATTTGTCAGATCTTAGTGCTTCTTTAGGTGCAGTGACCAGATTTACAAGTCATAATCCAGTTTTGGTCTGATGTATGTTGTGAATGATTTATTGAACATACCTTTGTCATAAATTTGAATACCATTATTTTCTCTGCCACCAGATTGCTTTCTTAGCTTTTCTTGGCTCTTTTCCAAATGTATCTGGTGATAGATTGGACTCATTTTCAACAACTACTACTCTTTCACACTTAGATGCTTATAGATTTATTTTCTGCTTGGTGTTAATCAGATGCTTGTAGATTTATTTTCTGCTGGGTGTTAATTATGTGAGGCCTTCTCTTTCTTTGTCCTGTCCGCATTACTTTGCATTTACTTCAATATAGGTATCATCACCCATTTATTTGAAAAACTTTATAGTTTGTCCAGTTTTCCTCTTAGGCTGATGCAATCATCATTCTTATATCTCATGACGTTAGCAGTGTTTGCAAGCATGTTCAGATATGATATCAGTCCATCAGACAAGACATTTACATACACCAAGAATAGCATTGGGCCCAGAACGAGCCTTCTCGCTTGCCACTTGCAATGCCAGCCCATTTTTAGGATGTACCTCTAAATTGTGTTCCCAGGTCTCTACTATTTAGGTAGTCTTATCCAGTTAAGGAGCCCACCCTCTTATTCATACCTGTAGATATAGCTGTATTTTATCAACCTGCTGTGGAAAAGTCGTAAAGTCTTTCTGGCAGTCCAGGTATAAAGTGTACCCATCCCTCTTTATGATATAAGGTGGATCTCGCTCTGTCATCAAGTCTAGAAGTTTGGGTATGCATGACCTTATTCTAAAACTGTGTTGCCTTCCAGTTCGAAAGTTTTTCATTTGTAAGTAGTCATTCTTTTGCTTTCTGAATATCTTTTCCACTGTTCTATAAAGCATACATTTATGAGTCTGGCCTGTAACTTTGTGCAGCTCCCTAATCACCTGTTATATGTAGGGACAACATTTTCCCACTTTTCCACATCTTTGGAAATATTACCTCTAATGACTTATTGAGCAATATTTTTTAGTGGTGTAGCAAGTGCCTCAGCACATATTTTAAGCATGTTTTGGGAAACCATCAGGACTATGGGTCAAGTTGTTTTATTAGCGTAATTATTTCATTTCTGTCAGTCACTATATGTTCCAGGAATTCATCCCCCCTCACTCATCTTGGTAATTTTCGTATATTATTGTTTCCAAAGTGAAAGCACTTGAATTTATCATTCAACTCCTTTTGTATTTCCATGTTAAACTCAAGAATTCTTCTCTATGAGTCCCTTAGCCTAAGTACTTGCTCTTTTAACTGAGACTGTTCCTGATGAATTTATGGAAGAGCTTTGGATTTCCCCTGAGATCTCTTCTCCTTACATTACAGTACTCATTCAGTGCTCGTTTGTACGTTTCATATACTGTCTGGTCGCAGTATCTTTTATATTCCCCCATAGTACATCGCTGAGCTCTCTTGTTTAACCATCTCTCCATTTTGATGATGCTTCTTAATTTTGCCACCAGAAGTACCCACGATCTGACCTCTTCATTGTAGATTTCACAAAATCTTATATGGAACTGGTACATACTTTTATGATGGTGTTACACGGACATTACACACACACACACACACACACACACACACACACACACAAAGATGTGCTGCCAGAACTGATAGTCTGTCTTGCACACCTTTTCCGTTGGGCCAACAAACAACATAAAGTTTGAGAGATCATTAGGACTATTTTGAATAAAAGATGTAATATTCATCAAATAATAATATTTCTGATGAACCTAAGTTGATCTGACAAGCAGGAAATACATACTTTCATACCACAATCCTAAGTAGATTACATATTGATTGTTGATTTGATTGGGACAGACTGTATTTGTTTAAATCCTAATTGGTCAAGTCCATGAGTGATACTTCACTGTTTATTTCTCCAAGTTAGCCACTCCCATATCCACTTATTCCTCTTTTACATGACTAAGCATAAAATCCTAAGCATAGGAAGTGCCTCCTCCATAACCAGTTTAGAAGTCGTACAGTTGGTTTTGTTTTGACAAATGGCAAATTAAAAGTTATGGGGTCTGCCAATGGGAAATAGTTTGCCAATAGTGAGTCATCAGAAACAAGTTCCTGGGAGAAATTTTTTAGAAAAAGTGCTCGTGTTACACTGCCTTTATATAGCAGAACTCCCTTTCCCAATCAGTACTCTTTAAAGAACTTGATCAGTTCCACATATCTGCCATGACTGTTTCATTTGTTTCATTTTTGGTCCATGTGTCCCCTTAATCCCCCCTCTTGCATCCTAGTACCTTTCTCTTCCTTCGTATCCTGGTTATACTTATGAAGATGCAGACACTCCAGATAACCTTCTTTTCTGACTTTTAGGAATGAAACGCAAGGAGGGTAAGGATTTCCAACTTCCTGCTCTTGCCCCTTTTTAGTCATCCTTTATGAGATGGTAGGGAATATGTGGGAAGTATTCTTTCACCTTTCTACCCTGGGATATTTAGATTAGATATTTAATTACATGAAAAATCTATCCAGAAATAGCTGCTCACCCACCACATTAGGTATTTGATTTCATATAAAATCCGTCCAGAAACAACTGCTCACCCATCCAACTCCCGGTACATTCAGATTGATATTAAAGCCTGAAAGAATTTCTTGGCAACTGGCTCTGTCAGCATATCTAATATCCATGTGAAGTAGTACATCAAGAGACTACATAATTTGTTAGAAATTGATGTAGCTTAGATAAGGAAGAAAACTATTCCTTCTACAGGTAGCCATGATTAGGTCAGTAAGTTGTGTATTTGCTCAATTTTTTCAAATTTAGTATTGACCCATGATAAAGTTATTGTGTTTGGTGTTATGCATTCATATTGAATATTACTTACTTGATTGAAATTTGCTATATAAACTGAAACTTTTTACCCTGATATTTTTGTGTTCAGGGACTATTCCAGGTCACGGTCAAGGTCACGGTCGCGATCCCGATCTCGAAGGAGAAGCAGAAGATCTCGATCAAGGTCACGCTCACGTTCGCGAAGGCGCCATTCTAGATCAAGGTTAGATGACTGTAATTTTGTTGAGGTCGTTATTGTTTATTCAGGTGTTTAGCTTAGTTCATGGATGGAAGCATATTATATACTTGATTAGCTCAGAATTGTAGTTGGAAATGACTCCACCAGGTCTGGCAGCCGTTCACGTTCCCACTCACGCTCACGTTCAAGGTCCCGTTCTGGAAGTAAGAGTCGTTCTCGTACTCCTGATGATCGTCAATCAAAATCTCCAGAGAAGGAGGATAAGGAGAATGGAATGGACGAGAACGCACCAATGGAAGAAGATCAGCCGATGGACCATTCTCGTTCCCACTCCAAATCCCGATCCCGATCTCGTTCGCAGTCGAAGTCGAGGTCTAGGTCAAAGTCAAGGAGCAAGTCGAGATCCAGGTCACGTTCAAGGTAAAGAAAATTGTCTCTGGAAAGTGAAATGAGCAATGGTATGTTTCATATATGTTCTGTAGACTAGTTTTAGAATAAGGAGTGTGGTGGTTCTGTATCTCAGATTTGATAAGCAAAGGTGAATGTGTAGACAAGAACTTATGCCATACTGAAATTTGCTAACCATTCCAATTTGGGAGTTAATAATTTTTAAAGTGCATTAAGTGAATTTCTTTTTGTAACTCAATAAAAAGTGTATAGAATTATACGAATAACATTATGAAATCTTTGATGTTAGTGAAGAAGTCTGCCGATTTGAAATCTTCGGATTCTTAAAACCAGTGATGAAGGTTCTTCCTTTGCACTTAGACTTTTGTTTTATATCATTTCTTGGATTGCCAAAATTCAAACAACTTCAGTGACACAAGTCACTTAAGGAAAGCAACTGTAACTAACAGCTTTTCCTTTTCTTCCAAGACTATAAGTACTATATCTGTGAAAAGAAGTTACATTTGGTAATTACTTTATAAGAATAACCTCAAAATCTCCCAGTTAAGTGTCCTCTCTGTAGCTGTGTGTTCTGTTGTGTTGAAATTCTTTGGACGTATGGAGAGAATGAGTGAGGAAAGGATGACAAAGAGGATATATGTATGTTTCAGAGGTTGAGGGAACAAGGAGAAGCAGGAGACCAAATTGGAGGTGGAAGGATGGTGTGAAAGGGATTTTGAGCAGTCTGGGCCTGAGCATGCAGGAGGGTGAAAGGCATGCACAGAGTACAGTGAAATGGAATGATGTGGTATACTGGGGTTGACGTGTTGTCAGTGGACTGAACCAGGGCATGTGAAACATTTGGAAAGGTGTGTGGGGCCTGGATGTGGATAGGGAGCTGTGGTTTCGGTGCATTACACATGACAGCTAGAGACTAAGTGTGAACGAATGTGGCTTTTTTGTCTGTTTCCTGGCACCACCTCGCTGACAGGGGGTGGCGATGCTATTTCCTATGGGGTGGGGTGGCGTTAGGAATGGATGGGGGTGAGCAAGTATGAATATGTTTATGTGTATATGCATGTGTATGTGTATATGTATATGTTGGTATGTATATGTATGTATTGTGCATGTATGTATATATGTGTGTATGCGAGTGAATGGATCTTTCTTCGTATGTTTCCTGGCATTACCTCGCTAACTTGGGAAACAGTGATCAAGTATGATAGATAATAAATGAATGTATATTTTTCGTACATATTCGCCATTTCCCGCATTAGTGAGGTAGCTTTAAGAACAGAGGACTGAGCCTTAAAGGGTAAAACTTCACTTGGCCCCCTTCTCTGTTCCCTCTTTTGGAAAAGTAAAAATAGGAGGGGAGGATTTCCAGTTCCCCACTCCCTCACCTTTTAGTCGCCTTTTACGACACGCAGGGAATATGGAGTGGATAAATGGGAAACAGAGTGGATGTTTAGTTGATATGGTGTTGAGTGACAGTAGGAAAGGGATGATTAGGAAATTGGTTAATGACGTGTGTTGCACATAGATAATTCCAACTCGAGGATTATAAGTTCAGAGAAGACAGGGTAGATAGGATATGATTTTTGGTTTTATTGAAAAGGAAAAAGATTGTTAGTGTGCATGATAATGGCACAGTGGTGCTTATGAGATCATCTTATAATTAAAGATTAGTCTTATTTCAGAATAATAATGGTTGAGAATAGAAATATGAAAAAAAGAAAAGAATGAAGAACATACATGCTGTAAAGTTAAAGCTTGAATATATAAAACATGAAGGGTAAATTGAATAATAATCTTGATTGCTTATTAAATATTAGATTGATGTTGTGATTAAGTGGAAGCACTTCAAGGGTGTTTTATGGTAGGCTACATCAGACATGCTCAATACTGAAATAATGGATATGTAGATAAGAGAACAGCATTGTTGAAAGAAGAATCAATACAGTTGGTTTATGTATAAGTTTAAAAGCAGAATCTTTCAGCAGATTGTGATGAATGTAGGGCAAAGACTCTACAGTATAAAGTTGTATAGAAGAATCACTTCATATAAAATAAAGGAAAACATATAAGATTTTTGGAAAAAATTGATGAAAATGTTGTAAAGGAAAATGGGTGTTTGAAGAGAGCTAAATAAGTAGTTTTCAAGAATTGGATGGCATCCATAACTTTTACGTGGGGATCAGATCTGTTGTAAATTTTAAATGTTGATAATTGGATGTGCAGTATGATACATACTGCAGTTTAATTGGTTTCATGTACCTACTTTGCAGGTCTGGGGAGTGAACTGCATCAACCAATTGCAGTGTTCCAGCGTTTTAGCTATGGTCATCAAGATCTCTGCGTACCAAGATTCCTGTTTATTCCTGTCCAGATTTTTGCAGTACTGGCATGCTGGGCAGGTACTTGTTCATTTTCATGTGCTTACTGTGTACTGGATTACTGTCAACTTAAGCTAATATTTCATTTGTCAAGGCTGTTTGCTGTAAGTTTTATAGTTATATCTTGGCCTACACTCTCCACTTGCTGAGGTTAAGATTAAGTATGAGGGTTTATTTTTCTTCATTTCCACTTGCCTAAATAGGCTCATGTAATGGAATGTTGATGTCCTCCTCATTGCAGGTTATTTCCTTGGATCTTGCTCATTAGTTATGTAACTTCAGTGTTTTGGGTTTTTATTGTAGATTATTTTCATCAATTTATTTTTCTTTAACGAGTCCTAAATTACTTGAGATATGCTATGCTAAATAGTGAAAAGAGTGAGAAACCTATTTATTAATATACACTCTGGTTCTATTGTGGGCTAAGTTATAATAGTCAGGTTCTGATGTGTGCTAGTTTAAGCATAAAAATGTTTACCACTGTTCACAGTGTTTGTATAAATAGTATGCATCATATCAACACCGGGATTGTCTCTTCAAGCTTTCACTCAGATTTTTGTCAGATTACACTTTAGTCATATGCATTAACTTTGTATGCTTAGGAAATAAAATTGACACGAAGGTCAAAGACAGGACTTTCCTATTCCACATGCCTAAAGCTGGTAAGAGTATGGAGTATTGTGTGTATTTACCTTTTTAGTAGCCATGTGCTGATGTATATTTCTACGCGCACAGGGCGTGGCAGTTGTTGCTGTTGTGTTGCTGTGGAGTATGGCGGGTTGCTGTAGTGCGGTGTTATGGCGGGAGCAGTGGCAGAGCCAGTCAGGCATGCAGCCGACGGGGGGGGCCGCAAGGCGCAGTACTGGCTCGCAGGGCACCAGACCACTCCTCTTCTCCCTCTCGCAGCCTTACACTTACTACCTCAAACCTCGTTCCCAGCCCACTGCTTACACCACAACCTTATCTTCCTCAAAGTAACATTCAGCTGCACATCCTTAACCTGCCACCACATATTCCTTTGTCCTTACTACTAAAATCACCTTTACCTCAGCCTGTAGCTCCACAAGGAGTGCAATAACCTGAAAATTATCCTCATTGTCAGACACCACGAATTAGGGATTTCCTAAAGATCGTTTGATTGAATCAATAGCCAGTGATCTTCAAGATTATTGGATAAGATGCTAACGAATGTACTTACTAATGTTATCCTGTCCTCCTGACTGCTGACACTGTGGTGCCCTGTGATGCTGAGGAGGCGACTGACAGCTGTGTGCGGTCACCTGACAGTGGTGACTCGCTGCAGCTGTGGCAACCCTTGCAACGCTAATGGGGGGTGAGTGGGAGGGAGGGAGGGAGGAGGGTGGATGATGGATGGATGGATGGGGGTAATAAATGGTGGCTACATGCAGGCTCTGACATATCAAGCACTGCAAACTTCATAGTGTGCAACTCTGGGTTAATTTTATAGTTTGAACTCATGACAAGGAGCTTTGTGTGCTTATTCTAACAATGCATCAATACTTCATATTAGGAATTTACCATGAATTATTACAGGATTTTAGGGAACTCTTTAGTGTATCTTGAAGGGAATCATAAAGATTAGTAAGAAGTATTGATGTATCATGATGACTTGTATGCAGAGCTCTGGCAAATGATGCATAATAATGAAAGGTAGTGACTTTCAGAAATGAACAAGGTATAATGGAAATGAGAACTAAAAGCCTGCAAAAGTATATATATGTAAATATATATTATATATATATATATATAAACTTGTATGAAAATATGATCATATATATACTTGTATGTATTGTTTACATATATATAGATCATATGGATACAGAGGAATGGGAAGGGGAGTTAGGATTAATCAAATATTTTTTCCAGGTAATGAATCATTATTCTCAGAATACTCCAGATTCCCTTCTCTTGTCATGTCGAATTGGTTTCAGCAGTGGTGGCAATGTGAGTAGTTATATTGTGAAAAGTTTTCAGTTGCAAATGATGTAAGAAAATGGAAAGTGGTAGTGTCATTTCCTCTGACATAGCATTTTTTTTTCTCTTGCCCAGTTTATCTTCATTGTTGAAATTCTTGACTCATGCATTCAAAGGTTACTTATTTTGTTATTGAAGTAAGCAAAGAATAGTTACTTTAGTACGTGTTACAAAGTTCAACCAAAAGAAATTTGATCCTTGTGATTTTCAGTTATAAGACAGATTTTAGAGAATTTATTAGAGATGGGGAAAATGAGTATACCATTGGCTTAAACCGTATGTGGTTAATGAAGGAAATCTGACTGCTTAGTAACACATATTACCATGAAGTAATTGATTTGGACTACGATTTCTTAAGGGTTTTGTAATGGATTTGCTTGTAATAATCATTAAGAAGGAGTAAATCATGTACACAAAAGCTGTCTTGTTTGACCAGATATTTTTTATTTAAAGCAGGAATTATAAGTAAAAGGACTTGAAATGTACACCAAAATATACATGTAATCTGAAATGGTTCATGCTCATATCTATGACATGTTTGCCTTCGGCTTAAAACGGTTATTGGGATCGATGTTTGATTTTTATTTGGTGAAGAATACGACTACTAAGTGATCGTTTTGACAGGGACTGATAATGAGAGAAGAAATGTAATCAAAATTAAGTGTGGTGTGATAAAGATGCAGCACAGCCAGTGAGTTGAGTGTTGAAAGGAAGTATTGATTTAACTAACTACTGTACTACTGCTTTTGTTGTTCCTTGACTGTAGTTGCAGGCGATTTACCAAGTTCAGTATTCCAACTTAAAACAATTTCTTTCTTTTGCTAGTATGCTGTAGTTAATAAGAAATACAGTAGAAGCAAAAGCTTTACTTTTATTGGTAGATCTTGGGCTTATTGACAGTGCACCACATTATATTGCTGCAAACTACCTTCAAGAGACTTTTCCAGATTCACATTCCTTCATGCAAGCAAATGGTGCCTCTTTTCCATTTTATTATTAATTACCAAATATAAGCCATGCCCCAAATTGCTGAACTAGCGATGATTGTCACCTTAAATTTTGTGAAGTGTTAGTATTTGCTTGTGCAATCGTGCTTGGAAACTTGATAGGGGCTTAAATGATACTCATTTGTAGAAAGTGAATCTGTTTGATTTAGATTAATGAAAAAAACGATGCTTTTGCGTTTAAAGGTTTTCCCTCATCGCAGGCGTTGAAGGTAGTGGTAGGAGTGGAGTGAAATTATAAATGGGAGTGTAATCGTATGAGGTGTGTTCGAGATGGCAGTCACGGTCATGATTGGAAAAATATTGTATTGCAGTTATGTTGATGATATTTTAAGAAAAAGGATGTCTGGACTAAAGCATTCACATGATTACTTCGGAGAAGGTCAAATCAGGTATGTAAGAGCAGATTGTAGTACTGTGTTCCATTTTCTCTGTGCTTTTTAATGTAGAGGGTTGAAAGCAATCATTCGGTTTTCTGTCACGTAAATCTGTTCTTTCAGTAGGTAAACGAGGATATCAAAGATAGTAGTGTTTTGCATCTCCATGTTATGAGAATTTTTTGTAGCACTTGCTAAAATTAGAAACAAACGTATCTTTGTCGAGCTACCTTGTGTGGTAGACTGGTTCCCGATATCCCAGCCAATATATCATGGAAACTAGAAGTAAAAACTTAAAATATCCATGAGTTGCATGTGAAAACAAGTGTCTGATTTCTCTCCAGTTATGGTAAAACCTTCAATTTGAAATGAGTTGCATATTGACTGCAAAACTTCATGATGATCATAGGTAAGTAAAAAAGTTTAAAATAAAGTCAGATATATTAAAGTTGTTTAATTATTCCTAAATATATATACGTTATATATTTAGTGCATTTAGGGAGTCATATATATTTATTTATTATGCATGATCGCTGTTTCCCGCGTCAGCGAGGTAGCGCCAGGAAACAGACAAAGAAAGACCCATC
>JAUUDW010000029.1:0-11794 GCA_032361385.1 Panulirus guttatus
TGTGAATAGTGACTCAACATCAAGACTTAACATTTTAACATTTGAGAAGGCTAACCTATTTATTTTGTCAATAAAGTACTTTGAAAGTCATATGCGGATACAAAGATAATCAAGTCGATGAATGGAAAAATAGACTGAAAGATATAAAGAAAAGAGGATGTAGCAGTGCCATTGTAACAAGTTTGGATGCTGCTGACCAGCAAACATTTACAACACACGAAATATACTCTGTGCATTACACAAAGGTCGACAGCTATACATCGGGTTGATGCATTACAAGATGACAAAGTTTTGGCATTACTGATGCTCGCAGTTTGTGGCATAAGAGGGGTCGCTAGTGTCTGTGCAGATGACGAAACGAATTGTGTGGGATAATCTCGGGGGGAAATGTTCTGTGTGTGTTGACTTATCCGTTAACTTGTTTATCCATCTACCTATTTATTCGTGAATCAATTTACCAATTTCACGTTTACCATCTCTGTTTAAGTACACACTACATAATTTTATTAGTGAATCACATTTTTATTTTCACTCGTTATGCGTAGGCATATGACTGGGTGTGAGTGGGTTGCTCAGACGGGATTTAGACAAGACTTAAATTTCAAACCTTGCGTATAAAATGTCTAGGTGACTCTATTCTGGTACGCGATTGGAATAGAAAAGGCAATCCCGAGTAATGGGACTGCTTTCATTTGGCTTTTATCCTGGGAAAGGATCCTGAGGCTTTAGGAAATATATGTGCAAGGATATGTATCCCGGAGGAACCAATATGACGCCTCTGAAGCAGCAGCTGCAGAGGAGGCGGATACGCCTGTGTTCCTGGGCTGCAGGAGGCCAGCCAGATCGTCTGGCTGAGGGAGACAGCGCCGCCCTGTGTCCAACCCTCCTTACCGTAGTCTGACTGTCTCTCTCTCTGTATTGGTGTTTCTCTGTGCACTTCTCTCTCTCTCTCTCCCTCTCTCAGGCAGAATCTCGTCGTTTTGTATGTGTATGTATGTGCATTTAACTAGTCATTTCTATCATGTGTATAACCCCTCTGTGCTGTACTAGTGGTATTCACCCTTGTTGTAACAGTTGGTGTGAACTCTATGTTGCACTAGCAGTGCTGACCACAGTTGTAGTAGTGGCGTTGTTGACCTTATGCTCCATCCCTCACTCTCTAGAGAATTAATATTCTTTTCCTAAATCATAATCTTGTATATGAAAGGCAGGACTGAACGAAACCATAAAAGGACTCCCGTGGCGTTGCTAACAGCGACGCATTCAGGGCCGCCCAGGGTCGAATGTATAGGTTCGAATCCTGGTCGCGACAGTCGGTCTACAATCAACCCAACTGTTCATCTACCCCTAAGGGACACAATATGAGGTGATTGTGGCAAAAGACTGTCTCCAGTCACTACAACACCATGGAAAGACACCACCAGAGGTCGTACTGGGAGGAAACTAACCGCCTCCAGTTATTACAAGAGGTTCTCACAGAGGGAGGCCATTAGCGGTCACCACGGGAGGGAGCACCAGAGGTCATAACCGGGGGTCCATTCAGCAAGGACATGCAGCGGCCTTGGGCCTAAAGAAGTTTCTAAGCTTATCGAAAGTATATTGATTTTAAGAAATTGGATTTTGAAGATAAAGAGCAACATTTGATGCTTTAGGACGAGACAAATCTCTTCATGCAACACGAAATCGCTTAACTGTAGAGTACTAGAGAGACGAGAAGCGTATACGAAGCAGCAGGTGAGGAACACTACTGAAGCGGTTATAGTCCGGCAGAGCACTGTACGACACAGAGCAGAGAGAGCACACTGTCATGGCAGAAACACTGATTTAGTTTAAAACATCGTGAGGAGTAGCAAAGGTTCTGAAGTTATGGTCAGAAAGTATAGTTATTCATAATGGGGTGTGTTAACAGACAAGTCATGCTGCAAACCACAGATAAACATGCGCCCAAGTGAGGCTGAGCTGAGGCACCGACCTGGCTAGGTGTCGTCCTTGAAGATGGTCGTGTTTGTCTGGGGCGGGTGGGCCACCGTCTGGATACTGTTTGTCTGGTTCGCCTGGAACACCAGGAGTGTCACACTCTCGGGCTGTCTGGTGGGCGAATCCCCGGCTCTTCTCCTGATGGACTCAGGTACGATCAAGCCAATCTTGGCAAAGATAGGCGGGAGGAACTCTAACAGTTCCCGACGCAGGTTGGTGTTGAGCCAGCCGTACAGGACGGGGTTGATGCAGGCCGAGCTCATAGCGATCATGTGGCAGGCACCAAAGACTGTGTAGAGGTAAGTCGGGTCTCTAAAGCCCTCGTACTCGAAGTCCGCCAGCAGATTAACGATATTCCAGGGCAGCCAGCAGACGGCGAAGGCCACAGCAATGGTGGAAAGCAAGATGGTGGTCTTTCTGTTTCGTTCTATCTCCTTCTGTGCTCTTCTGGCATCGTACTGCCCCATCAGGTGCTGCCCCAGGTACCGTTTGATGCGCGCATGCACCACACTGAGCACCACGATTGGGATGCCGTACTGAGTCAGCAAGAGCGCAAAAATCCACACGTTCTTCACACTCCTGGAGGGCCAGTGGACGACGCAGCGGGAGTACAGCAGGATGTGCTGCAGCTTCACCTGTGTCACGATGTAGTAGAAGTAGAGGGGAAGAGTGAAGAGGACAGATGACGTCCAGATGGCGCATATAGAAGCCGCCACGTGGAACTTACTGCGGGCTGATCTTCCAACTTTAACAATGGTAGCGTAGCGGTCAACGGCGATGGCCACTACGGTCGATGTAGACACCATAATGTTGGTCCCTTGCAGTACTGGCACGAGCTTGCAGGTAAGACTACCCATGCCCCAGTTCTTGTACAGGAGCCCCACCAGCGTGATGGGCATGCACACCAGGCACATGCTCAGGTCCGACACAGTCAGATTGATGATATACAGATTTCTGGGCGTTCTCATAGTCCTTTTGCGCCATATGACCCATCCAACCATCATGTTGCCCCCAACACCGAAGATGATGAGACATACGTAGCAAACGATGAAGACGACCTCCGTCGCTTTGTCGAGGTAGCCAGCTTTGGTGGCAGAAATGATTTCGTACGCCTCCTGGATGGAGAAGTTGAAGAGCGAGTGATGCGACGTGTTGGTGCTGTTGGCGAAGTTCGAATCCAGCAGGAGCTTGCCGAGTTTTTCCCACGGTAGGAACTGAGCTGTAATATCATCTTGAGGTGGGTAGGCTCCGCAGGTCCCTGGCTCGGTGCACGACACCTCCACACCGCTCACTTCCTCCAGCACTTCTTCACCCTTCCCCTCCAACACTCCCGTTCCTTCACCACTTGTGCTCGGTTCCTCGAGCATGAGGACCTGGGTGGGATGAGGGCAGCCAGTTAAATGCGGCAGCGTCAGTTGTATATGTCATACCCAAGGGAGCAGGAGGCGTAGGAGTCGGGCGGCACCTGGGCCGCCTCCGTTCTTTGAGCAACTGAAGAGAGCAACTAACGAGCTGAGTTATTTGCTGTTTGTTAACTTTCATGCACAAAGCTGTCTTTATTATCGCTGGTCTATCAAGTTCCAAGAATTTGCATATTCACTTTCCTACAGATGTATTGCGGTGAATATTTACTAACTGAGCTATGTAAACTGTTTACTGTACGTGATATGCAAATTATTCACTGTCTGCAATACGTAATACTTCAAATGAAAGAAAAGTTGATACACTTGCACAGAAGAAAGAAGGACTGTTTTACTCCTAGACTTTGATCAGTCACATATCAAAGAATCTTCAAAGTGCCCGTCTAGTTCAGTGACGATGATCCACTTTTACCGGTGTCTGAGCGGCGACGGGAAAGTCTCTTAATTATTGAGGCTGAGATCTCAAGACTATGCCACGCTTCGCTGGTGACATACTCTCGAAAAATTATGTTCAATTATCTGCTGTCGCTGGCGAATAACGGTTAGTTCCGCTTCTCACATCTCCCCAAGAAATATCTGAAAAGAAAGAAAGTGTATTAGTCAGTCTTTACTTTCAATGCAGGATAGTTTGGAAATAGACATGCAGAAACAGTAATGACAGGTGAGCACTGATAAACAGACTATCGTATATCTCCATGTATTAAACAACATCGAGCGAGACAAAATGAAACGCCAACATTTGCAAGCGAATGTCATGTCTTCATTCACTCTATATTTACCATATTCATTTTGGAGGTAGACACCACCAAAGCTATTGCCACTGCATCCTTACCGGTCAGGTCAAAGGTCATCTTCACTAAACCCTCATCCTTACAACACTGTCATCTTCACTACATCCTTATCTTGACTACACCATCATCCTCATCATACTATCATCTTCAACACATTCCTCACTACACCCTCACCTCACTGCACCCTGAGACTTCCGGGTTAGGTCAAGGGTCATCTGCACTACGTCCTCATCTTCGCGAAATCCTGATCTTCCCTTCGCCTTTAACCTCACCACACTCTTATCTTCATTATACCCTCGACACAACCGGCGTTTGGCGAAGCTGCGTTATATCTGACCGTTACGGGACAGGTCAAGTGCGTCTTTATCACAAGAAACAAAAGAAGAAAGATACGGAGAGAGACGCAACCAGAACTGCCAACATCCGTAAGATGTGTTGTAGTCATCTGCCTTCCACCACCACTCTCCACTGCCTTGTTTCCAAGGGAAACGCCTCGAAACATTACCACTATAAACTCCGAACTGTAAATTCACTTCAAATGCCTTTGACCTGACCCGTCCGGGTCGTAGCGAAGCTGAGAGACTGTATGACAAATGAATTCCAATTCTCATAAATGCAAAGTCTTTCATATCGGTAGTATGGATGAGAAGGCAACAAGCTGCTGCATGAATCCTGTTGAGCTACAGAAGGTAAACGAGTAAAACTGCTGAGACGTAACAATCACTGGGAACCGAACACCAAGTCGGTGGTGCAGAGAAGCAGGAAAATAGGCGAACAGAATTCTAGGCCTCAAATTTGATAAACTAATCCTCAAGCTTTTTCAGTTCTCAGCTTTATTATTGTGTTCAGTACTGATCAATCTACTTGCAAAATGACAGCTAGAATGTAGAGAATAGCGACCAGCTACCAAGATGATTCCCGGCCGTACTGAGAAACAAATCCTGTGAGAGCCAATTAGACGACTCGAAGTTGTTTAGCTTAGAAGAGAGAAAATTAGTACAGGTGTTAATGGTATTGATACAGATATTCAGAATCATCAAAGGCTTTGACTGTCTCGACCAAAGCAGCTACTTAGGGTTAGAATGTCTAAGTTTACTTATAGTAATGGAGGCAAACTCTTGTGCAAACGTTTTCTTTTGAAAGAAACGAAGTTATTTTCAGTTGATAGGATATTTCTTACTAAGTGTAAGATGACCTGCGAATTGAAGTAGTTGAGAGAAACGCCGTAAAATTATTTTGCCCCTTTAGTTATTGAGATAATTTACTGTTGTTCCTCCTTACGTCATCTGCCTCACCCTCTCCTCATTCCATACTAATCTTTTTCTTTGGTGGATTGTCAGTTACTTACTTTATATTCCCGGTTACTTATCTATTGGCCTATCGCTTTGTCTATTAGCTCAGTAATCTTCGTCCGCCAGTCTATCTGTAATTATTATTATCTTCTTGCTTACATATCTACTTATCTATCTGTCTATCTATCTATCTACCTCTCCAACCATCAAACGAACTCTAAATCAGTTTGTCTGTCATATCCAAGACTTCAACAGTCCTGTACCGGCTAAGGAGAATCTTCAACACAACAACGCATTTGAAAACGCTGTAATAAAAAATCTTCAAACTGAACCAAAGTTTCTTTTTGTATTCATCAGAAACCTTTCGTAATTTTGTTATGAGAAGTTAGGGATAATGTAAAAGTTCCCGAATAGCTTCTCGCTCAGTAGGATACGTGGTAAGCATCTTTACCTGTACTCAGGCAGAGGAAAATGTATAACAGATACAGTCGCAAGCAAGCGAGGGAATATGGTAGTGACAAGGTAATAATGTACAAGATAACTATAAGATGAGAATTAACTTATTCTATGATTGCAAGAGAAAATAATGAAATGTGTAGACTTGCAACATGATGACATTTGACACAAACACACACACACACACACACACACACACAAGATCATCCCATTGACATGAGAGGCTGTAACCAACCACTCAGTGCTCATTACTGAGGCCTCATATGCATCACATGCTGCGCGTCATGCATCATCAACTCATCCGTGCCCACATGCTGCCTCCCCTCCATAGCCTCATAACCTCAGAATGTAGTCGTCACCTCACTAGCCGAAACGTCTGCGTCTGTGCAGACAGTCCTTCCATGTGCTGTAAGGCTTATTAGTTTCTAACTTTATCGGGTTCCACGTGGGGACGCAGGGTAGGGTCCGCCCTGCGTTCCCACGGGGAACAGTGTTTCGAGTTCCTGCCTCGTTTGGTAGTCAACTGTATTGAAAAGTGTGACCTTAGCCATCAGATGCTGGTCATATTTCTTTCACAGTCTGCTTTCAGTCTGTCCCAGAAGGACAGACTCTGACGTGAATATAACAATTTACATTACCAAATATACAAACTTTCCTTCTTATTATCCGGTAAATCCGACCCCGTGACATTCCTCGACGTCAGCAGATTTTTCTGTCCTTTGGTGTGTTTGTTGTTGTGGGTTATGATGCCGGAAGTTGTACCTCTACCACCGCCAGGGTATTATGTGTACAACCTCTCCAGTACCTTTGGTTATAAGAAAGTAATTCCGAAATGCTTCTCATGACGTCACCGGTGTGACGTAAGTAACTGGGAAACATAATGATGACGTCAGCAATCCATTGTGGTTCATCAAAGAAAACTTCTTTGACCGCTCAGAATTAGTGAAAATTTGATCCAAGTTCCCTTGAATTTTAATCGCTCACATGAGCCTGCTAACTCCTGCTCACTGATTCGTTAAGATATCAAGATGTTCCGTCCTCAGGAACTAGTGAGTTGCGTGAGTCCGTTATACCGATACTGTATTATTCACCAAAGTCTCTATTGATGATTTATTGGAGTCTTTTGGCGGAAGAGCTTGACAAACTTTACCATGGCCTACAGGTACCATTTTGGAGTTAATTGAGCCATGTGTTAAAGATTGTAAGCTTCACTTCAGTGATCGTTTCTTCACAGAGCAGTTTGGTGGTTACGACTGAGACGGGAGGTGGTTGTTTACTGCTTGGGTCATTTCAGTGTGATGTATTTTGTGAGTTTTACGTTTTCTGACGGTTGGGGAGATCTGTGAGTAAAGGTTGTTAAAGTGTGAGACAGGAGTAGGCATTCCATTTGTGCTTAGAGATTGGTAGTTAGTTATGTGTTCGTTTGGGTGGAAAGGGTCTCGTGCTGTCGCAAAGGATTTACGACTGACTGCCGATCACGTTGACGTGGGATTGTATCGGGTGTTGAGTGTTGATTGGTTAGCGTACAGTGTACAGTGTACTGCACATCACAAACACAATAACTAGAACATAACTAAAACGAACATTGAAACGGTGGGCTCAGATGAACTAACAAAGCAAAATCAGAAAAAAGAACTAGCGTGTAGTTAAGAACAATTTCCAAAGTAGCTTTAGAGGAATACGGGAGGAAGCTGGGAGATGAGCCAGCCAGCAGATAGTGTGCAGCGGCGGGCAAGTAATCCGATAACAGGAGGCAGCTGGAGTGAAGGACCGTCAGCCTAACAGGCAGACAACAGGACAGCTACCGACCCAACCCGTTTATACTGTTGTGGTGGAACAGTAGCTTGGCCGGCACAACTTGCTTCACACCCTCTCGTACGTTACTGAGTTTACCAGTTGTGGTGATGATGAGGATGGCGATGTTTACCTTGGTGGTGTGCACGGTCAAGGATGGGCTGCAATCGCCTGTGGTGCCGAACTGCAACTCGGGGACGATGGATCTCAGATGACGGGAGGTGACGGTGGCAACATGGTGCGGCACGTTTTTCCCGATATATTCTTGACGATGCCAGTGTTGCTGATGATAATGATGGTGATAGTGTGGGAAAAGTATAATAGTGTATATTGTACTGGCAGGCGGTCAGGATGCTACAGGAAATGACTTGGAGAAACCCGGGTCACAGGTCAAGCTCCAAGAAATGAAGCGGGTGAGGAAATGGTTGACTCGTCCGTCGAGATTCACAAACTACAGATACGTCAACTGGAAATGAATCATGATATTCAAACACAGAGAAATATGGGAGGAACATGGGAGGTCTGAAGTGGAAAAAGAGGTTCATTTGGATCGGATCTTATCGCAAATGTCTGAGGAAATTGAGAAACGAGAAAGAGAATGAAAAGTATGGAGGAAGGTACGCATGTGAGGAATATAAACATGGAACAGGATAATAAAATCAAAACAAGTGAAAGAATATAGCCTGAGGAAAGAAGGCGCATCCAGTGTAAACTTTCAATGAAAGAAATGAGAAGGGACTTCTGCAGATGTCTCAGAGATACATCAACAAAAGGTAGTGTCGATAACACAGACAAGAGAATGTTGGAAATGCGGGACAGGGAACTGGGGAAAATTCTCGCACTGAACGACAAAGACAGAGGGTAATGACTGCTGCTGAGGAAGAAAGACATCTACTATCACTGTAACAGAGGGACAAGAGTAAACTGTTACTTAAGTGAAGCTATAGAGAGATAAGACACACGTTAGAAACAAGAGAATGTTAGGAGCATGTGGTCTGCTGGATGAAAATTTGAAAAGTGCAGTGTATTTAGGATCAGTGCATGTTGAAAAAATGGACATAGCGAAGCAGAAAGAGAGAGAAAGAGAGAGAGAGAGAGAGAGAGAGAGAGAGAGAGAGAGAGAGAGAGATTGATGAAGGAACAGTGAAGGGCTTGGCCGACCAGTGGACACCACCGCACTAAGGACGTCGGTGAAATGAGAGAAGAAAGTCTTGTCATGATTATTGGAGTGAAAGAAGCCGTAATGCCCGCCGAAGAGGAGAGGGAAGGAACGCTGATTAACAGGTAATCATTAGAGGCAATAGGCATGTCATGGGCAATTACTGAGATAAAAGAAACAAAGAAAATTAGTAAATATAGTGAAGGCATAAGGGGAAGGCCCGTCATGATTACCACCAAAGCGTTACCTTGTCTACCACCATCACCACCAACAGTATGGCCACTACCCTGTCCCTGCCCCCACCACGAAGGCCACTAACCAATGCCACTAGAAGTCTAACACCACCATCTACTGATGTAAAAAAGCGTTGCTACAATCAGAATGGGTCTCCAGGTTCCCTTGTGGGCGGAATACAAAAGAAAGTCTGGCCTTCAGAGGGGGCTGGAGATGGCCGGAGAATGTCAACATGGCGCTGTGTTATGAGGGAGAAGCTTTGTATCAAAGCTGCGGCTCTTGTGTGGGAGGAACTGTCTCCCTGCGTCTGATGAGGCTGCCGTGCAGGCAACTTCTTTTTTATCTCTCCCTCTCCAGATTCCCAGCGTTTTAGGCAATGAATCTCGTTCCTCTCGGATGACGGGAGAAAAATCAGACAATAAATCAATTTTCCCCTTCGTGTTAGCGGCGTTCCATATCAGAGTTTGAAATGCTTTCTATCGTCTTCAGCCGGGGAGAGACTGTCAGTCATTACCTGGACCAACAGACCGCTGGGTCCCTTCGAGGCTCTTTGTTATAGCGGAAGAGATATGAAGGTCGCAGATCAGTGCGCTAACCGCAGAAATACGAACACATAGAAAATAGAAAAATATACATTTTTCATATAGCTAAGGATGTACAAATATTATCAGTCGAAGATTTCAAGAGAAATATTTATCGTCTATGTTTAGATTTATCTATGGCACTGCTTTCGACCATTCTAACTGGTAAATCATTCTATTTGTTAACAATTCTATTGAAGAAAAAAGTACTTCGCCTCATTCGAGGTAAAACGTTTGCCCACGAGTTTGTAACCATTACGTTTTCATCATAAACCATCCATGTTGAGAGTCATTTATTAACTGGTAGTCCGCTAAAAGGTTTTCACTCTTATCCCGAATGATGGTTTCCGTAAGTTTACCAACTACAGACGTTAAGCTGATGGACGATGATTTCCAGGCAGTGATTTATTACCTTTTTTGAAAGTGGATGTTACATGAGCAAACTTCCACCCATTTGGAATTTTCCCCACAGCAAATGATTTATTGATGAAAGCAGTCAAGGGTTTAAGTATCTCCTCTTTCGTCTTTTGTTGTCCTCGGATAAAACTTATCTGGGCTGCGGTTTTATTTTCATTTTTCATTCAGTGCTGATACTGTATCTTCAACATTTGTATCCATGTGACGCAAAATGTTTTCCTCTCTCCGCCTTGGACCTGGATTCGGGACATGAACAGCATCATCACTTGTAAATACAGGTGCGAAAAAATCGTTTAAGACCTTTACCAGTTCTTCGTTGTTGTGAACCAAATTACCATTTTCAGTTACTAATGGTCCGGTTGACTGGATGATGACTCTCTTCCTTTTAATATATCTATAAAACTTCTTCGGGTTTCTGTTGCTGTTTTCAACAATATGCGTTCATCCTGACTTTTATTTTGACGTATAAATCTCTCTTAGTTTCCCTACGCAGACTTGTATAATCTGCTCTGTCAAGCTGATTATTGGTCTCTTTGAGCTTCTTATGTGCTCCTTTCTTAGACAACCGACACTTCTTTATATCATTGTTCCACCACTTTGGCTTCTTATTGGAAAAAGACCGTTTTCTACGAGTTGGCACAAATGATCCCTCCACTGCTTTGAACGTTTTAATGAAGCTCCATAAGCTACGTCCATATCTTTTTCCTTTATAACATGGCGTCCGTTGGGCCCCAGCCGCTGACCCAATAGGAGACGGTCATCCCATAACAGCCACAAGTTGGGTCGTGCTTGTTTCAAGCTTTTTTCGTTATCATGTAGATCCTGCGAACTTCTTCCTTTAGAAAGTCCTTGTTCAGGTGGCGAGAGCCTGCGGTAATACTCCGTCTTTCTATCATCACCTACGTGAGATGTGATGATGTTGATGCATACTGGAGCAAGTTGTGGTAAATGTTAGTCACGTGGCTGGTGAAGTTGTGAACGTCCCTGTTGCATCTGTCTGAATGACGTTAACTGTAATTAATGATGATATTATTGTCGGAGACGCAGTTCGCTGATGGTATGCGTATAGTCGTCTCTCATGCCATTAACGTAAATATAACCCAGGGACACGGACAAAAATAGATCTTTTGTAAGAAAAATTTTTATGCAGCCATTAGTGATAGATAATGACTCCTATTTGCTGTCCTTTACGAGTCTCATGGCTTCATATATTAGATTCTGAGCTTTTTTCGAACATGTTATCCTAATTAGTCTGTTCTTGTAATTAGTTTAAGGGAGTTAGGAAAGCTACAGCAGCAGAGAAAATTAGATATTCCTTAATGGACTTAAAACACGCAGTGATAATACTACAAAAATTCTTTTTGAAGATAATCAGTTTATATGTTATGCGTCATCTGGTGGTGCCGACGGTCCAGAGCCGCGTCAAGGTGATCAGTCTGCCTGTCTTGATACTAGTGACAATTCCGAAGGTGAAATAAAGTGTCTGTTTTCGAGGAAGGATGCCTACATGCATGTAGCTCCGACTCAGGCCTCTCGAGAGAGCTTCACTCAGTAACTGTTTCACTGCTAAAGATATGTATATCTCTTTCACAATCAAATTCATTGTAGGTAGACATTCTCGTGTCAAGATGGTTGGTCCACTTAGGCTTAATCGAAGTATCAAGCGGAAAGA
>JAUUDW010000029.1:64135-80527 GCA_032361385.1 Panulirus guttatus
TCAATTATGAAATTCATTTTCTCATTAAGGATTTCAAGGAATTTTAGATAAAGATTTAGAAAATATACCTCCTCCTGATTTGTAAAAGTTAACATAACATGTCAAATCAATAACTTCATTTTTGGTGAAAAACATACTTTTCAGGGGATCCCCTGAAAAATTAATTGTGCAGCAAAAGAATTAACACATGGAGCACTGTCCAACAGAAATGACCATCCACAAGTACACATGGCAATTGCATGCACATGAAACATCCATTAACACATGGAAAACATCGGCAAAATGAGCATACACTAACAGAAACGGTAACTATCAGCTCACAGAGCACCCATTACTAAAAGGTCAATACTTATGCATGAAGAACCTTTCTAAACACACAAAGCATCCACTAGCACATGTAACACTTTAAACAAAATAAGCATCCTAAGAAAAATGCAAACACTAACACATGAAGAGCCATTCCCACAAGAAGTACTTGCTGAAACTGTGAGCACCTACCAACATCATTAATATCCAACATAATAAGCTACAAAAAATAACAAAAAACATAAGCCACAAAAGGTTAATATTAATACAGTGAGCAGCCACTAACACACACAGCATGCACCAAATAACAGGGTTACCATAAGCTAAAGGAAAGACCACCTGTAAACAAAACAATTAGTACACAATACACTTACCAAAGCAATTTTTACTCACCTGTACAACCTTCCTGATATTTTGAGCAACCTCTGGCCGTGGCCCCAGGTTCAAGAGACGACGACCGAAGCTCATGGCCATCTTGTAGTTCTTCATCTTAAATGCTAAGTTGACAGCAGTTCGTAAAGTTAGAATCTGGTGGCCAGGCTGTAGTTCACAATGGGTGAAATAAGCTGCCAACTCAAGAGAGCGTTTCTGGTCTTCTGGAGATGCCTTGCCAAGACCCTTACGATACAATTCCATGCTGATGCCAACGACATATTCTTTGCATACTCGCAATAAGTTCTGAGCTTCACTAACCTGAGAAAAAGGAGTATAGTAAAACACTTCATCAAATAAAAGACGAGTAGAAAATAGTCAAGCAGAATGATGTTAATATACCTACTTAAATCTATTGAGACATTCAACAGTCTTTTACTATACTTGGATAGTTTTCTGCTAT
Organism: Panulirus guttatus; assembly: GCA_032361385.1. NCBI lineage: Eukaryota > Metazoa > Arthropoda > Malacostraca > Decapoda > Palinuridae > Panulirus > Panulirus guttatus. Next base: position 65,277 of record JAUUDW010000029.1, read on the forward strand.
CTGGGTAAAACTGACTTGTCTCATCCAGCCAGTTCTAATCAAGAAAAGATTCCCCTTTCCATTTGCCTACATGAAGCTAGAGATATGTAAATTTTTAAATCACAATCTTTTGCTCCATACATTAATCATTAAAAAAAAAACTAATCCATTATCAAAGCAGGCTTTGATATATATATACTGCACAAATGCATATGTAATACTACATATGAATGACTAAACATTGCTGCTGTTGCTTAATATCAGATGCACTATTTTCTAGGCAAAGACGACTTCACTAACAGTAATAAAATAGAATGAACTTCACTCTCACCATGCATTATGTGCAAATATCCATTTTCTTGCTGTCTTGTATAATGCAATAAAACTGGAGTCCATCATCCATTGCTAAACTAAACAGGATATTACATGGTTAACTCTGATCACTTCATACGCCCTGGTTCAGCCCAATGACAGTATTTTGTCCCACTGTAACACCTCAAAGCTCCAGAGGCTTGTCCATGGTTTACTATGACAACTTGACATGCCCTTCTTTAACCTAATGACAGTATGTTGCCTCCAGTATACCATATCAATTCAATTCAATGTACCCCATGCATGCCACTCATGCTAAAGAATGTTTAGGTCCTGATAATCCAAAGCTTTTATTCCATATCCTTCTTGGTCTCTACCTCCCCACTCCTCCAATTCTGACACACATATCCTGTAAGTCAATTTTTCTTCATTCATACTATTCTTGTGTCTGAACCTGGTTAAATGTCTCAAAACAAAAAATATCCTGCACTTACTATCTCACCTCTCTCTTACTGTTTTATAATCAGCAATCCACCTCACACCACACATTGTCTGTCCATAGGCATTTCAGTTCCAACATAACCACCCTATCCAGGGAACAATATGCTGTCAATGGGGCATGATTGTGGATAAGACACTCAGGTTTTGGTGCATTTGCATGATGGCTAGAGAGTATGTGTTAGAAAATTATGCCATTTCTGTGTCTGTTTCTGGCAATATTTCACTAATGTGGTAATCGCAAACATATATGAAATAAAAGGAAGGAATTTCAAGAGTAGATACATGAATAATTATGTGCTAAAAAAAAAAAGCTTCGTATCAACATATTGTTAACATTCTTCACTTCTGCTCCTTCTTTTCTTACTTGACCTGCATCTCATCTCAATACAACTTCTTCAATAAACTCAGACTTGGGCAAGATGTCCCAGAGAGGTAGATGAAATCTAGTTAAGCTTAATGTCTCAAGACCCAGTTTCTACCTATCTCTCTTTTGAAACTTCCTTACAACTTTCCTCTGTCCTTTGATGGTTCTGTAATTCCACCTCTTGACACATTATGTGAGACTTAACTAATATTCAGGGGGTCCAGTCCAGCCAAGAACTCACTATTAGAATGTCTCCACTAAAGCAACCTAGGCCCTTGTGTACCTTAGCACTTAATATCATAAGCCCTTTAACTTAGCACTTAAAATCAATCATTTTCAAAGAATACAAATGTACAATATATCTTTCATTTACATGCAAAGTAAAGCAAAATGAAGAATCTCACCTCCTGCTTTGTGTCTACAACAATAAGTGGTACTGAAAGAAGTATCCCATGCAATTTGTCAACTGCCTCAGTAAATTTGGCTGCAGTAGTTAACTGTGAAGCTTCCTGCAAGCACACACATATGCAAATAAGTAGAGTTCTGTATATATAAAAATTCATTACATCATTTCAAACTGATAACACAGTTAAAATGATTGGCTTAATACTACCTTACCATGAAGAATGCAAGAATTTCAATGTAAAAGTATGTTAGGCTGTGTATAAAAAAAAATGAGAAACTATAAATCTAGAGAGAAATCAGCTCTGAGTTCTGGGTCAGATATCCAAAAATATTGGGTATCTAGTCAAAAGCTACATCATTTCTTTTTAAGCTATTGTTTCTTGCTACTAGAATGATTCTAAATTTTCTTAATGATTATCCATGAAATCTAAAACGTACTGCATTTTTCAGCTAATGTGAGAAACAGCGATCAAGTATAATAAAAAAAACAATAAAATAAGGACTGTGCTTATAATGTAAACTGACAGCTTATATGCTTTAAGTTAATTACACATATGCAAATTCAAGGTATTACCTTGCATGAAATGAAAGAGAAAAATATCACTATGCTGAATGAAATACTGCAAATAGGTATGAAGTATGAAACACTTTTGGTGTCTTATAGTTCTCTGCAATAAAGTTTTGGATCTATGATGGGTAATTATTGTGAACAATGATGATCATGCCCACAAGACCTTTAAGTCATTTGAATATTGTTCAGACCACAGCAAGGTCCCAGAGATACTGTGATTGACAATGACAATGTCCTTTATCCATAACCATCCTTACTTGTTTGCTGCTTCCGATGATATGAAGACATAATAAGATCCTAGGTTGTTTGCAATGGCTTAAAATGAAAATAATCTGAGGCCTGTCTATGTTTAGACAGAGACCATGCATTCAGCCACACTGCTATATAAATGAACTAAGACTAATCTCTCCCTAATAGATATTATTCAACCCAGCAATGAGAGATGGCAAGCATTAGAACTAAATAACATTTTCGATGGATTACAGACAAGTGAAAATTTGAAAATATACATTTTAACTGATTTTCTTTATAACATTAAATATACCAAGACATATAATCTATATCAAATATTTAAATAGAGTCATTCAGCCAGTGGTAGTTATAACACATATTAATAGGCTATCACTTCTGTAAGTGCATAGATATATTACCTTTTTTAATGAGCACTAAATTCAGCAAAAAGTGAATGTTTACTGAGTATGATTAGTAATGTTAAAAGTTTAAGCTAAAATATGTTGTACTTTCATCTTTGGATAGTTTGCTGGGAAGAATTATATCTCGACAAAGGCACAACGACACGCAGGACATGATACCATATTCCAGCATAAATGGCAAGATCAGATGATGATGTGGAAAAAGATAATACCAGTCATTTGCATTCCTAATATGAATACAGCTGAAATCATATTGATACCATCATCTGATCTTATCAACAGTGAGGAGAAGGAAAGATCATGTATACATACAAGTATTTAATTTATCATAATACTATATTAAACCATATGATAATGAGGAAGAGTTGGATATTGCATTTATGGACAAGAAGGAGAAAGACAGTTTACTGTACCCAGCACCCACAGACAAGCCATAGTACCACCTCACCCTTGCCACCACCAACACACATGCAATCAATACTTTATACATTAGTGAATTCAGAAAGACAAAATGTCAGCATAAAAAGTGATATACAAGGATATACATAATACATAATTTCATTATCTATATCTACTGGCCCACTGAAAACAGCTACGCATTCACCCAAACTAAACACAAGAATAATTATTGGGAACTAGATAAATAGCTAAAACATTATGAATTATAATGAAAGGTGGGAAAAGATGAAAATAAAGAAATCAAGTTGAAGGTATTTTCAAACTTCCATGGGTCATATCATACTGATCAAAAGAGAAGCATCCTAAGCAGTTAATGCACAATGCTTAACTGGAAAACCACTTATTTCAATAAAACTAACCTGATATGAAAATGAATATTACAAGTTTTATGGTTATCCATAATCAGACCTGCCATAACTATGATTATGCACAGACACATTGTCTGTTGCCCCACTCTTCCAGCAGTCCAGTCTGGAGTAATGACTCTAGACGACCCTGACGATGTGGCAGCTGCAACGACCTCCCCAGAGCACCAGAGGGGCTGTGACAATGCTTTGGTTGTATTTCACAGGACTTGAAACAAAATCCACATGACCAGCTCTTTGTGTATCAAAAAATCAATAGAATCTCGAATATTACTTTGATTTTATATTATTATTCCTCTTTCAGATTTAAATTTTAAATGATCTTTGTTTTTTCATATCCAAAAGGAAAAGGCAATGGTTTATAACTAATCTATATGTCATTCCTTTTCTTCTATGATATAATTCCTGTATTCCAACATTAAGAAAAATGTATATCAAACTGCATCCTGTGTAACTACAGTCTAACAAAATTTTACTGGCTATTAAAAATGAGAAGGTTAATCATGGATTCTAAAGTAAAGAAGAAATTTTTGTGCTCTAATAATCTGGGGAGAATTTGTGCTCTGCATGCACCTTTATATCACATTAGTATCCTAATGTAAATGGCTCTTGCAGAACGCATTGCATATGAATTTAGTTTGGCTCAGTTATCTGACATTGCTTAATGTTGTTTGCAAATGACCCCAGAAAGGAACATCCTAAGTACAGCTATAAAAAAAGTTTGCCATGCAGTACCTATTACTGTTATACTCGTCAACACCAAGGTATTTACCCTATGAAAAAGCAATGAAGAGCTATACAAGTGCTAACATAAAATTGGTAATATCAAGTTCATTAACTAATTCTTGTGCATGGAATGGGTTACAGGATTCTTTGTCGATTGCACATCTTCCAAAGCAGATAGCAGCTTTAACTCTACATAATGACATTCTTCTTTCTCTGAATTATATGAACAAACTAAAGTTATATCTTGAACTGGAATATACTTGGTGAAGATTTCAGACATAACTGATATCCAGAAGTCAAAAACGTTTTTCAAGTAATTATTCCCGTAAATCTGCTAAACAACCTCATTCATCAAATCCACATAATGTCTGACCTAGTGGCATATATATTGCAAAGGAAACATAATGAACACCTTTCACTAGAAGTCTTACATAACCTGAGCCATGAAATGAGTCTATGAACAGTTCATTCTCCAAGACTGACAGCTGTCATGACCACTGCACCTAATATCATGCTATGATAAACTAATCAATAAATATATGACACTTCTAATCAATCAAACTGAAATCAGGAGTACAATGAATTATATACCATATGATAATGTTAACATGATAAATGAATATCACTAACCACAATACTAGTCTAGTAGCTTATGCATGGCACTATTAACTGTACTGAGCCTTTGCCATCAATCTAATGTACATAATTCAACTGCACTGATATTTATAAATTATGAAACTTTATATTGCTAATTTGATGAAATACTTCCTAAAACTAACCTTGGAAGATTTTGCCATATTCCAACTAAATCTTCTACAATCTTGTTCATTTCTACCATTACAGAACATAGATTCAAGCTATTCTACTTCCAAAATTATGAAGATAAAACTTAATGAGAACAACTGTTGAAACCTTTTTTTAAATTATTATCTTGAAATTCAAATGATCATGATTAAAAATCTTGATTTTATGCTATACCTCACAAGCAAAATGAGATATATTAGAGCAATTCATTAGCTGAATTTAAAAGTCACTACTTCATCAATTTTGCCACTAAATTAACTGACGCAAAAGTTGTCATAGGAACCTGATTTGTATTTAAGAAAGACTACATTATATTAGACATAGGTTGCAGAATGTTGACAAAGGATAGATACACAATCTCATCCATCTGAAATATACTTTACATAAAGCTGTACCAAGGATGACCCATAATTACTTTGTGATATGGGAGATGAAATGGGCAACAGAACAAAAATTATGCCTTTATTAAAAATAAAGAAAATTACAGGGGATGAAAGGATCATAAAGAAAAGTATATATACAAAAATTTCAAAAATGAATAAATAATCTATTAAAACTCAAGAACATAAGGAAGAAAGAAACTGATAAATGCATGAAGTATTGTTCTTGTAAAGCTGTACCTACTAAACCCACGAGACAAGAAATGATCAGGCCAGTTTCTCGAGGGATACGTTCCTGGACGCATATCTGGTTCAACATGTGGTGTAGCAGGGTGAGGAAGGGCTTGCACTAATATTGCAGACTCTGGCCACCAATTAGTTGGCCTTTGGTATTTGAGATGACCAAGAATCTGATTAAGACAAATATCAGGCTCAGAAGCTATTCCATGCTCAGAAAAGTAATGATAGAGTGGCAATGAACGATAGATAAACAAACACTAAATGCACAAAAATGCACTAAAATATTGAGTAAAAATAAATCTTCTATACAAAAGCCATCTTAAAGTAAAAATGCTGGACTAAAATGGTGTGTATGGGACAGATTATATACAAACATGAACAGCTCATGAGCCTGGCTTTGCATGTGGTGTGTTGGGTACAGCCTAAAGCCTACCTGGGCCCACTTTAGAAACCCCTTACAAGGGCATCATGGTAGTACTGGTACTTACAACAGACACCAGTTACTACCTACACAGAGTATCCATCTCCTACATACAACATTATATGCTGTGTCGAGCATAAACAGGTGTTTGGTAAATTACAGAACATAAATTGTTAAGGATCACAGGGGCCTTACAGCCCAACGTCTCTGATGCCCCCTTCCCCCGCGCCCCATTGGTATTGGGGGATCTAGGGCTTGATGTGTTTGGCGCGGGGGGTTTGGTCAGGGCCGCCACGTTCCTGTTACCACTGATGGGTCAGCAGCATTTCCATTATCATCACGGCCACATGGTGCATTGGAAAGTAATGATTTGGAAGGCTGAGGTATGCGTGTTGCAACAGCAGATCGTACTTTTGGTGCGGCAGGTGGTTGGTAGTTGAAGGGAGGAACAATAGCAGATTGAGGTGGAGATCGTACTCGTCCATCCTCTTCAACTACAATAAAAGAACCAAGGCGAGACAGTCGTTTTGCCCGAGCTTCACTGTCTTCTTCCATCTGACCAACATGAGTACCTGGAGGATGAGTAGCTGGTCGCTGACGAAGTTGTACCGTATCTGACGACCGACTACTTACTTCTCCTACTCGGGCACGTGTTGGACTTACCAAACAGTGTGGACGAGGATCAACAGGAGTAGTGGCTTCTGAGGGTGGAGAGGACCGAGTATCCCGACCCCTAAGTTTAGCTAATTTGAGCCCTAAGCGGGTTCGGCTCTTTCCAGTATCACCACTTCCACCATTCCCTCCATTGATAGGCAATTTTTCGTATGTGGAGCTGCGTACAAGGGGCTGCGGTGAGGATTCCTTGGCAGCAGATTTAGAATTTGATATCCATATACGACCATCTTTTTCCTTTTCTTTTGGTTTAGTCTGTGCACGTTCCACTTTCTTCCACAAATTAGCAATTCGACTAGTCACTTCCTTCTTTACAGTTGTCTTTTTGGGAACATCATGACGCCACTCAGCCATATCAGATGAAGTAGGTGGGCGAGCATCACGTGTCAAACTAGCTGACTTATGCTGAGGAGGTCGGCCCTTTGTAGGGCTTAAATCTTGACTACCACTCTTTGGTATACCAGTGCGAACTCCTGAACCAGGTTGTGCAACCACAGGACTAGGTTGCACTATGTCTCGCCTTAATCTTGGTTTGGATAACCCTCGAGTTGCAGGAGCAGTTTTCTTAGTTTCTGATGGGATATTACGTTCTGGACTGAGTGGTGTATCACTGTCGTCTTTTGTAAATGTATTCTGACGGTGCAGTGGCTTTGGAGTATCAGGTCCAGGTCTTGCAAGTGATTTTGATCGAGCTGGCCTTGTAATGGTACGGGATCCTGGGCCTAAACGAGGACTGGAGCCTGCACTACTACCAGCTGAAGAACCTGTAGCTCTTCCTGTTGGACTGTCCTCTCCACTGCTACCCCCTCTTTGGAGATTGGATGTTTGACGTAATGCAGATGCTCTTGTTGCACGAGGAAGCTTTGGGGATGATGGTTTGACTGGAGATGCAGAACTAGGACGGGGTGGGGTGGGCTTCACTGGCAATGTTCTTGCTGGGCTTGCAGTGGCATTTGCAGAAGGTTTAGAGGATGGGGCATTGTATCTCCTGGCACTAGAATACAATGGCTTTCTGCGACCTCTGATTGCTTTACCAGCTGCTTCTTCCTCTTCTTGTGCATGTACAGTTTCTTCCCCAGGCTTCACAATTCTAGGGCGTCGTATCACTTGCCTTTCTTCCTCTTCCTCCTCCTCTTCATTATCATCTCTTCCTTTATCTGGTGGGTCATCGTCGGAGTCCTGAAGAAAATTTTTCATCTCAGACTCATCTTCATTTGATATCAAACTGAGAGTTTCAATATCTAAAATATTTTCTTCACTAAGGAGATCTGAAGACTCACTGGTCATTGCCTCTCGAGTTTCATTCAGGGTACAGATAACAATATTGGCATCCTGCTGTAAAGCTTCAAGCTGTTCAGCTGTTAAATCAAGCATTTCATTACTATCCTGAAAGTCAACTAATGCACCATCACCATCATCAGTCTTATCAGCAGCATCTTCAGTTGCTGACTCTGGGGTGATATCTGCCAATGGTACATCTATGGTACGGGTTTGATATCTTTCTCGATCTTCTTGCCTACGTTGTCTAAATGACTGCCTTCCCTGCCCCTTTGGTGGAGAAGAGGGGGATATTTCAGCATCCTCAATTTTCAAAGCAGATGCTTCCTGTAATCCCTCCGGTGAAACTTGCACATCAGTCATAGTATGCGTCTGAAAGCGACTAGGATCTTGCTGACGACGATCTTTGGGGGATTTCCTTGGACTAACTTTTTCCTTCGCAACATCCTTTGCTGGAGGAGTGCCAGTGGCTACCTCTTGGCTTGCACCATCTGATGATATTGTTCGGGTTCTGAAACGTTCAGCATCATCCTGACGCCTTTGTTTGGGCGTTCGACTCACAAGAGGAGATGAGGGAAGGTTTTCTACTAAAGTGGGATCCGTGTCCTGAGAAGGAGTAGCATCAGAGGACACATCCCCATCACCTCGAGTGAAAGTGCGGAATCGGTCTTTAGCAAGGTGTCGACGAGAACGTGGTGTACCAAGTCGTTGAGGTGAAGCCTGGGCAGATGCACATAAAGGAGAAGAAAACCCATCTTGAGGTAAATCAGGAATATCTGAAGGTAGGTCATCAGCAGCCATCTCTGTATCACTAGGAGGGCCAACAGTGTCTTCATGCTCTGTTATATCTGTGATTTCTTGATAAGTGGAAGCTTCATCTCCACCAGTCAGAGTTAATGTTGAAGCAGCATTGAGAGCTTCTTGTTGGAAAATAGCAGCCAGCTGACGAGCTGGGGCAGCTACTTGTGCAGTATGATCTGCTGGAGGTGATGGTGGAGATTCTCGTTGTTCTACTACTTCAGATGTAATGGATGCAACACTAATCATGGAATTCTCCATATCATCATCTAACATAGAAGGAGGTGGAATATTATCTACGTTAGAGTGACAGGAACTGGCCATGCTTGCCATATTTTCAGTTGAACCACAATCTTGCTCACCAAGGGCACGGCGTACCATTTCAGGGACTCGACGAGTATGGCGACATTCTAAGCGGCGGTTATTTGAACGAGTACCTCGCTGTTCCTCTGCACTATTTGTCAGGCTATTTGACATTGAAGCTAAACTCCCCATTGCTGATGGAGGTTTTATGTTATCAAGATAAGCATCAGAGGCAGCACTTGCCACACTCTGTGACATATGGGATGTTTCATCACTACTGAGGAGCTTGGCTTCATTTGCAACAGCCCTAGCAACCTTCATTGCTTCTGCTGCTAACAAGCCTGACTCCGACATTGAGGCTGTAACTGAAGTATCTGAACCTCGGCCTTCAGAAGGGGATGATTTGTCTGTTGAATTTCTGGGTTCTACCCAAGAATGCTTATCTTCAGGAGATGATCCAAGACCTTCTACTGACTCATCACTGACCCGTGGTTCTTGTTCTGCTGGCGAAGTTTCCTCCTTTGGTGTGGGATGAGTTGCAACTGCAGCACCACTCTCTTCACCTATCACCTCACTTCTAGGGTGACACAGCTCTGCTGTAGTTGCTGTAGTTTCTGAATCTGCCTCAGTATGTTCTGTTACACTCTCATCATCCTCTGCCTTATCGTCAATTTCATCTTCCTTTATACGTCTATGCACAAGTTCGTTCTTCTCATTCTGTTCTGAATCGGTATGTAATTTGGAACTCTCTGCATCTGGGATGGGCATGGCAGTGTCTGCATCCACATCATCCACAGCTGCTGCTGTTGCCCCTACACTTTTTGACTGAGCAGGCTGTTCATCTCTACAAAGTGTAAGTCGCTGCATGGGGACACCAGGTACAAGGCGAGCTGGGGATCGCGATGATGGAGCAGGGATTCGGGAACCACCACGTCGTCGGCGACGACTTTCTAGGTCTGACTTACTCTTAGGCATGCCTTGACTAATGCACTGCTGTAGTAATGCTTGTTCTGTTGGAGTTGTCTCTTCTCCAAAGGAATCAACAGAAAGAGAACTTAATGATGAATTTCTTGAAAAGCAAACTGGTGTGTCCTCAACTCCATAGTTTCGAACACTACCTGCCTGTGGTGCATTAGGTGCCTGAATGATGGCACTCTCATCTCCACCTTCAAGTGAACTGAGAGATGAGTGTCGAGATATCACACCTGGAGTGCCTTCAACAGCAAACTGTTGAGGTACCTCATTTTCTCCATCAACTTCTCGCCGCCTACGCTGAATCCGTGACTTCCGAGATCTCTGTACACGTGGTGACTGTGGTGTTCTGGCACGTGGAGACTGTGTCTGTGATTGTGGTGACTGTGGAGTTTGAGAACGAGGGGAACCTGGAGTCCTTGGACTAGGCTCTCGACTGGTTCTGTTGGCATCATCATCACAACTTAGTGATGAAAGTGAATCAGCACGAGAGAATGTAGCAGGTGTACCCTCTGTGGCCCACACACGCACTTGATCAGCAGTTGTATCATCTAGAGGTGGTGGCCGTGGTGAAACTCGAGCTCCACCCACTTTGACAGCAGGAGAGACCCTAGCCACAGGGACAGGTCGATGGTGAGGTGAATGTCGAGGAGAGGCCAATGGAGGGCCAGATGCAGGTGGTGCTCCATGAGTACACAAATGACCTGACCCATGACGCTTTGCACCCAGCTTCACTTCCTTTGTCTTGACACCAGGACGGGCCTGAAATAAATTAGACTTAACTTTGTAAATGCTCTTTTTATGTAAGTATCACTATGACACAAGGAAAAGTTTTGAAGTATAATGAAAAGATATTTTGATGAAGTGAAGCCTATGTCAGTAAATAAATATACTGTTGCATTCAATACCTTTGCCTTTCTGTAATACAAATGTCATGTTAAAATAATAAAATCAAGACTTGAAACATAATTAACAAAAAGTCTGTGATCTAAATTAAAAATATGTAAGATACATATCTATCTATCATCAATAAGCAGCACTAGAATTCTCTAGTTATGGAGACTTTATTGCCATGGCCACCCCCATGGGGGAGTTCCACAATGGATATAAATAGATAGACAGATCAATAATTCTATTCCCAATTCTACGGAGTGGATGAGGGTATTTAGCCTTTCAGTTCACTCACTGACTTTCTTAACCTTTGTCCAGTGTAATATAGTGAAAGGATCCTTCACACAAATAAAAGCATTCTAATGACTGCATTTCACTTTACACATTAAGCTGATTTGTTGAGAAAAGCCAGTCTTCATTCACAATCCTTCGCACAGAAAACACCTACAGTACATCTGATCTTAAATCATTCTTTTGGCATAACTGAAATATTTCTAACTCTAACCACTTTTCTCACTTCATCTATCCATATCTATCTTCCTCCTGGATCTCAACTACAGCATGTTTACACCAAAAAATCATATTAGTAAGTTAGATAATGAGTGAATGTAATAATGAGTAACTAAAACAGAGATAATACAAATGTTCTGTGAACAATGAAGAAGTAAAACTAAATACTGCTGTGTTGTATGGTCACAAATAAAGCATGTTGAAATTACCAAACTAAAGAGAATTCAATTTATAGCAGACATGAAAAAACAGAGCATCAGGACAATCAAGAACTATTGAAAGAATTGGAAATCTGCTGACTAGAAAGAAGACATGAGAGGTATATAACACTTAATATGGTAATAAATTTATGGAATTACAGATAACATACTTGGACCTAAAGCTTTATATTATGTGAGAAACAAAGTAATTATCAGCAAAAGTTCCACAAAATTTATTAAAATGGTAACAAACTAAAATATCTGAAAGAAAAAAAGATACATATTCTTCTTAGTATAGCGATAAATCTAAGGAACTACATGTTAAGACTAAAGTTTTACAGTATGTAAAAAACAAAACAATTAAATCTGTAAAAATCCATGGCATACGCTGCGGGGAACCAAACAAAAATATCGGAGAGCATAGCAAGAGCAACAGAAAGAGACTTTAATATTTTGCCCAATGACATATAAAATCTGTGAGGAGCCTGGACTGATTCCTTTGAGGAGACATTAAAATAATGGCTAAAACTGAGCCAGCTATGCAATGTGCATGGAAGTAGATAATAATGGTATCATGAATAATGATACAGGCAGTGAGTGCTTTGTATTAGCCTACTTTATGGCAAAATCTCTCAGTACTTGTAGGAAATGTATGATGCATTGCCTTGACTAACCTATCTTTGCCCTATATTCTCTATTGCTATACCATTTCAAAATACTTTATTTCACGTCTTTCACACCATATTTGTTCACACCACTTACTCTTTCCATACTTTCACTCTCTTCTTTAAGTATTCTCCTAATTTCAGGTATAATATGCAAATGAATTATGTATACTGCTCTTTTATTTTACCCATCATGACCTATGTAAACCAGAATTTCACATCCATACACCAGAGCAAGGACAAGTACTCTACCATCCAAGCGTCCTGAATGGATGTGTTACAGTGTAATGTTTAATGTATAATGCATATGAGGCTCTTACCCACTACTTATACCTAATGTTGGAAGATTAGGTAGAAGCAGTCAGTAAGAACAGTAAGTAGAAGCCTCTGTATAAAAAAAAAATGTGCAAGATGCTCTCTGCCAATGGCCTGTTAAGGGTGAGGCACTAAAGGCTATGATGTGGCACTTTAGTTCACCAGTGCCATGGCCATCCCATTAAGGGAGTTCCTGGAGGGAACGTATATCAGAGATGGAGATAGATAGATAGCATATGAAATGGAAAAATGTAATGGGAGGATGTTGAGTTTCTATTCAATGGGGCATTAAACACACATCCAATTTTCCTCTATTACAAAATTTTACCCTTACTTTAGTTTTCCCACTGGTATCTTTACTGAACTTTACTCCTTTTTTTTTTTATACCTAAATTCATCCATAACTTCTTGTTCTCCACCATTCAAATTTTCATTATTTTCTCTCTTTCAAAACCAGGAATCTTACATTTACTCCTCCTTTTTTCAGCATCCTTCCCCAGCATATGAAAACAGCTCACTACTTTAACTATCTCTTCTTATGATTCAGCAAACAAAATAACATCTGCATACATCAACTGTGGTCAATTCCATTTTGTTTCATCTTGGGTCAGTACTATATGGCAATCACAATCACCCAACTTTGCTCTTATCTAACCTAATACCTATCCACAAAAACACTACTGTAAACAACCACACTGATATTACCAAACCCAGACAAGCATCCAAATTTGTTTCACACACATCTTTCCTTATAAACATAGACCACTTAAAGTCAGAATTCCTGTAAAAGCTTCCCTATTCATTTTATAAAGTGCTCTCTCTAAATCCAACTATTCATGCACATATCCCCTTTTATACAACATCTTCCTCTAATACCTGCATAAGAGCAAAAGTGTGGTCTACATGTTATACATATGTATGGTATACACAGATAAAGTATTTCTGTGATAATAAGGGTAAAGACCACAAAACTGGGGGTAGGTGGAAGCATACACAGAGTATACAGTTCATACAATATGCCAATAAAAGGGTAGCAAGTTGATCCAAGGATCAAAGGAATTCTTGCCCTATCCAGAAAAGATAAGTAATGACCTTTTCTTTTACACTTGCTCACTGTTTCCTGCATTAGTGAGGTATTGCCCAGAACAGATAAGGAACGGCTGCATTCCCTCACATCCTTTCTCTAGCTGTAATGTGCAAGCACCATAACCACAGCCCCCTATCTACAACCCAGCCCCATAGATCATTCCAGGGTTTCACCCAACTGCATCACGTGCTCAAGCACGGTGACCCCTGTATATTACATTGTTCCAATTCAATCTAACCTATCCCATTTATGCTATTAACCCTCATGCTCATTGAGGCCCTCATCACTGAAAATCTTTTTCACTCCATCCTTCCATCTGCAATTTGGTCTCCCACTTCTTGTCCTCGACACCTACATCCTCTCTGTCAACTTTTCCTCACTTGTTCTCTCCATATGTCCAAAAATATTTCAGCACACCCTCTTCAGCTATCTCAACTGAACTCATTTTTATTATCATACTTCTCTCTTACCATCTTATTACTTAATAATCAAACCTTGATGTGGACTTTTATCTGTGACTGGAGCTTAAAAAAGAACACACACACACACACACACATGCACATACACATACACACACACACAAACACACACACACACACACACACACACACACACATATACCTCACACCAAATACTGTCCTTACACAGTTCATTTCCTCCTCTGCACATCTTCATCTATGGCCTATGCCTTACATCCACACAACATCGCTGAGACTACTGTATCTTCAAACATACCTGTTTTCATCCTCCCAGATAATGACGTCTCTTTCCACACATTCTTCACTGTTACCAAAACTTTTGTCCTCTCATCCATCCTATGACCTACTTCCACTTTCATGGTTCCACTTGCTGCCATGTCTACTCCTGGGTATCTAAATCACATCACTTCCTCCAGGATTTTTCCACTCTAACTCACACCCCAACTAACCTGTTCCTCTACCCTGCTATATCTATTAACCTTGCTTTTATTCACATTACTTTCAACTTCCCCCTTTCACACACTCTTCCAAACTAAGCCATCAACTTCTGCAGTTTCTCACTTGAATCTACCACCAACGTTGGGTCAACAACAAACAAAAACTGATTCACTTCCCAGACCCCCTCATCCCCTACAGACTGCATATTTGCCCCACTCTCCAAGACTCTTGCATTCATCTCCCCCACCACCCCATCCATAAACAAATTAAACAGCCATAGTGACATCACACATCCCCACCACAGAACAACCACTCACTTTTCTGTTTTCTTACTCATACACACACCTTACACCCTTGATAAAAAATTCTTTCTTTTTCTAAACAGCTGTCCGCCCACACCATATAATTGTAGGACCTCCCACAAGGCATCTCCATCAACCACCTGATCCACACATCCTCAACC
>JAUUDW010000029.1:222738-234219 GCA_032361385.1 Panulirus guttatus
TCCCTTTTATATATATATACATATATATATATATATATATATATATATATATAAACAAGTGCGACAAGATCATGAGTCTACACCAAATGCTCGTCCATTCCATAAATCTGAGGTAAATGAACTAGTTTGTTTCTACACAATAAAATAAATCTAACTAGGCTGACATAATAGGTGGAAACTCAATGAAGGAATATCCCAAATCAACCTCATAAAAAATTTTGCATAGATATAAATTCATGGGAAACTTGATGATGGAATATCCCAAATAACCCTAATAATTATATATTTCTTGTATAGCTATACATTCAGTATTTCTAAAACAGGATTTATCAATCCATGCAGCTAATATTATGTGTTGTAATTGTGCTTTTCCTTAAGTCTTGGAATGTGAATTAAGCCGAGTAACATTAATCCTAATAATTTTGTATATCATGGGGATAAAGTCAGAGGCATACAGATATGCAGTTTACCATCCTCTCCAAACATGGTTTCAGGTCTGAGGTGAAATCCTTTAAAGACTTTTTAAAAACATAAAGGCTTAAAAGGATTTAGAATGAAAAAAAATTTAAGACGAGGATAAAGGCAAGAACATATGCCATCCCAATAAACATGGCAAAATCATCTAAAATGACAAAGAAATAATCAGTTTATTCATGCAAGCAAAAATGTGAACTATTACAACTCATACAAAAGAATTAGCTGAACTGAAAGGTAAAAATAAAGACCTTAAACTATGTAATAATCAAGTGTGTCATTTCAATCATTATGTCATCATGACAGATAACACCAAGTACAATCTCCATCTTCAGCAGAGAGAGAAGATACGACTCAAATCAAGGCAAAAAATCCAAATCCTTTTCACATGCTCTTTCAGAAAGCCAAATCCCAACAAATTACATAAGATTCAACAAACGGCATAGAACCTAGGAAAAACCTCACAGCAACTTATCAAGACCTAAACCCCTGACACAAAAACCAAATACCAATCAATCACAACCTCATTCCTTCTCTAGATACAATGAATCATACTCTTTTTTGGGATTCACACACTGCAAATGCATTGCCACTCCCACTGCTAATGCATCAAGACAACTCTAAAACCTACCATTCACCTCTATGACAGAATACCCATTAAAACATTCACAATGTATACAACCCATCAAAATAACTTTCAGTGAGTGCCACCAAGGGTGATTCAACCTCAAATACCCTTTAATCTTAAGAATCAGAAGCCATTTCATTTGCATATCCAAAAAGATTCACCACTTTTCACTGACAATTTACTACTTAACACCTAAGTTGGGAAACGGACATTGGTATCTTAGTGACCGAGTAAGGAGCAACTTGAAATGTGTGCGCCCTGTCACTTAGATTTCTTCCTCTCCATGAAGGAAGTTTCTAAATGTAAATATTGAACAGCTATCTTGAGTGGATAATGAAATTTTATAAATTGAAAGGTAAAGGTGGTGTGGCCTCTTGCCATTGGAGTGAGTGTTAAAGCATGTTTGACTGTGCAGCGTCTTGGGATAAAACTGCTATGGAAAATGTATAAATCAATCATAATTAATATGTATACCAATATATTAATGATTTAAAAGTACATGTGGTAATCTTTATGATACTGATGTCTTCTTTGATACGTGTTTTTATAAAAGTATTTATACATATGAGGCAGTTTTTGCAGAAGTATGGGGTGAAAAACTACTATTTTATGAGCACAGGAGGCAAAAATTAGCTATACACTTATGTAACACCATGAACAAATGGCTGATAATTTTGCTAAATCATAATTTCTTGTTGCTTAAATCAACAAATAAAGAAATGTTAAAAAAGTATAAAACAGGACTCAACTGCCATTTTCCACGTGCAAAGCACACAGTTTAAAGCAGAGCAAGTGGGTTACGTGTATTCCACAAATTGCACTATCGTGGAATCAACTTTCCATGTATACCTTTACGACTTACTTCAGTGTTTACATGTATGAGCATTCTAGAACTCAGCAATTAACATTAGCAATCAGAAAAACATCACATTTCCTCCCACAAAGTCAGCCAATATATTCAGTATTACTCAAACCAGAAATTTTGATACTGATCTACAGTTCAAGATAAAGAGATTTCCATATATGATAAAAAATATATCATAAGGATTTGAACTCACCAGAATAAATAAAGCTTGCCAAAGGACCACATAAACTATTCCCATTAATACAAAAAATAAAATTTTTACATTAGCTTAACAAAGTGAAGCAAAACAGAAATTACAAACCACACATGGGGCACATTGAATAAACTGGTATATAGCAATCAAATAAAAATGCTAAGCTTTACATTCTTCTATAAAACCAGGAACAATTCGAAATTTAGCAGAACAAAAATTTTTCAACTCTTAAACATGGGCCAGAAGTCAACAGAATGAAGGTACCATTACTTAGTTCAAAGATGATCCAACTGGATTTAGAAAAGTTGACAACTTTATAAAGCTAATATAGCTCAATTAAATGGACATAAAGATGTACAGCTCAATTCTATCACCTGGTTTTGCCAAAAGCTTAGGAACAGAAAGTGACCTCGTTTTCTCCAGTCAAAATTGAAAATATTTTGGCAACTGCATCATAACTCTGGGATGTGCACTGAGCACACAGATGCATGTATGTTTAACAATAACTTTAAACCTGATCCAGCAATATATGAATTCTTTCAACTCGTGTAAAATCCAATTGGATTCAATGCAGCCACTGATACCAAAAACATTATTGGAGTTGATAAGCACATTAAAGTAAAGACACACTAAGTATTTTTGTTCAAAATGGGACAAGGATTAATGATGTACACAATCCGCATAAATCTCATCAAAGCAAACATGATTTACATAACCAAATAACTGGATCGTAGAACTGACGTACTTAAACATTAAATGAACAATATGTAATCATATCTCTGGCAAGATTTATGGTTCAATGAGACGTCCCTTGTTCCCATGCTCAGTTGTTAGGCTTGGCAGCACCCTACGGATCGTTTTGCTACATCCACCCCGAACAGTAACCTGCATATGACCTAGAACCCTACTAGATCATAATGCCTAAACTGTGTATGACCTAGCACTCTACAGCATCATGCTGTCTAACCTGTGTACGTCCTAGAACCCTACCAGATCATGCTGCCTATGCAGTTACCTTGGTATGGAATCAAACTGTTAAAAAGTCTCTGGCCTGGATTTTAACACACTCTCTCTCTCTCTCTCTCTCTCTCTGTGTGGGGTAATTGATTTTAGTTGTATTTCACAGACTTTCATGGTTTTCATTTCAGCAGAAAAAAAATTTCCCAAGTGTAAATTGGGACATTGTCTTTCGGATTTTCCAGATATAGATGATGTACCTCTCTCGTCTGTACAAGTCCCAGTAATCTAATCCCTTCCCCACAGTAAACTAGGCCATAAAAGATCTCTGAACATTTACTAATTCTGCACTTTTGTCTGCCTTATGGGGTAATGTTTGAACACAGCAATATTCAATTTATGAGAGAATTAGCACCCTGAAGATTAACATCAATGGTTTTTCTTTCCTTGACTTGATAGTTGGAAGGATCTATTCTTCTGAAGGCAGCAACTATTGTTTTGTGTTCACAGTATAACTCCATGGTCTTTCACACTATTAAATTTATGTATGAAAGTGTGTGTCAGTCCAACATTATGTAGTTCTTCAATTTCCATGTACCAAAGCAAGTTGAAAGTTATCCTTGATGTAAAGTATGTTGTTCACAGTGGCCTACTGATGTCTCTTTGTAGCCTTTCAATGTCAACTGATGTGATTTTCATACTTATTCTAGGATCATGTTCACTTCAATTTCTGACAAAGAATGAAAAACAGGACGGGTGCAAGTCCCTTGGCAACTGAGCATTCTACCGTAGAACTGGAAATGGAATGGTTTACTAATACATGTTGTGATCTGTTATCAGAAAGTTGTATCCTTCTCCCAAATTTTCCCTGTATTCCCATCTTACACATTTCATGTGCTATGTCATACAACATGCTCATATTAAATGATTTTGCAAAATCTAAATAAGTCATACCAAGACTTTGTTCTCGAGAGCCTCAAGAATGTTATGATTGAAGTCAAGCAACTGGGTAAGCCAAGATTTTCCCACCCTGAAACCATGTTGTCCTGGGTTACGTGGACCATTGAATTCCATAAATTCAATCAGTTTGCCTCATACGACTCTACAGATGATTCTTATAATATGCAGTGTCACCAACAACAATCAATAGTCTTTGGGGATTGCTCTGTTTCCACCTTTGTAGGGTGGGGCTATGAGAATCAGTTTCAAACTCTCTGGGATGATACCAGAATCTAGACCAGCATTTCTCAGGTTGTGGGGTCACAAGGTGTCAATGCTCAGCTAACTGAATATTCTTCCTCTAAGGTATGGTTATATCCCAAAAAAAAAAACATGGTGTGAAAATAAAACAAAAATAATCCAGATTCCAGGATTATCTTTTTACCCTAGCCGTTACTTTCGGGCAAAAATAAATACCCACACCTCCGTCCGTTTTTATATGTAAGTATAATGTCTCTATGGTAATTTCTCTTCTCCAAAAAGATGTCCATTTGATTTTCAATTACCTTTTCTAGTACCTTACTGACTACTCTCATCAGCGAGATCAATGTGAAGTTCCAACACCTCTTCCAGGTCTCCTTTTCTTAGAAATGGTATGATGGTTATTTCATTTCACCCCTTTGGAACTTTGTATATCAGTAATTACCTATATTACCTACACTGGGGCCCCAACTTTAAGTTTACTTTCAACAAAACTTTTTAAATATTTTCATGCTGTCTGCATTAACCACGTCCTAGGGCATTTTACTCCACTCATCCACCACTCTTTATTTTATAAAAGTACTTAGTAAAAACATTTCTTGCAAAGTTGATGTTATACTATGGCTGCCCTACCTCTCAATCTCTTAAACTATTCACAGTCTACATCATCCATATGTTTAAAAAACTTAAGGCAGTGATCAGGTTACCCCTCACTCGTCTCACTTCCACGGTGGGTAAATTCAAAGCAACCAGCTTCTCCCTTTAACTCAGTTCTCTAAATCTGGGTATCTTTGTTGCCCTTGTCTAGACCTCCTCTATTAGCTTTTCATGCTCCTTCAAGTATGTTGATTAAACTTAAGCATATTCTAGTTTTGGCCTTAAGTAGGGGATGAACAGCCAAGTAAATTATTTCTTTATCCATTTACTTGAAAAACATTCTAATAACTTAACTGCTAGCAGACTCTCTCTCTCTATCTCTCTCATATGTGTGTGTGTGTGTGTGATTGTGTGTACATGGGAGAAAAGATAAAGCCCCTGTCCCATCTCTAGCTTATCTGTAGATCTTACCTCCATTCCTATATCTTATCAAAGTGGATGAGGTATGGTAAAAACATTTTACAAGAAGGCTCTCCCCCTACTCTCCACTTCCTTTGGCAACACCGGTCGACATGAAAAAGAATTGAAAATCCATGCATTTATGAAGCAGGTCTGCATGGAATTCAACAAGACAAAACGAAAAGGAAAGTCCTACAATAAGATCCCAAACAGTTTGATTAAGAGTGCTTATTTGTACAATGTGATTATGCCAAATAGAAGGATTACCACCATTTGGTCACCACACATCTTGCTTGGTGAATTCAACAAATTTCATCCTGAAGTCTAGTTTTCTTCCCAAAGTTTTTACTGTTGCTCTGTGCCTGTTTCTTATTTCTCCAAGTAGTATAGTGAATGTCATTCAAGCTTCCTTACTGTGCTCTCATATATTTTTGTTTGGTTTATTTTATGCTATGTTAATGTATTCTTGCACATTTGATAATTATACTTTCCTTGTTGTGAGGGGAAAGAGGGGGTGGGGATACCAACAAGTACTTACCAAGAGATTTTGCCAAAAGGCAAGTTACCACACACCTCTCATCACAGGAAATTCCACAGTTACTAAGAATGAGCTGTGACAGCTTTGTCAAGTGTCTCTTGATTGATGGAGTGTGTGTTTCCTGACTGAATGCCAGCAGCCCATATTTGGGTGAGAGAGAGAGAAAAGACAAAAACCAGGGCCAAAGAATTCAAACTTGTGACTAAAGTGTTGGCTCAATAAGCCATTGTTAATAACCCTCCTAAATCAAGGCTGGTAGCATTAACTGGGAGTGAAAAACAAAATCAATTAGAGGATGGGATTCAGGCAGTATACAATCAAGGAAAAGAAATTAAATCAAATCAAATCAAATAAAAAGCAAATTAGGTCAATTCGGTCTTTAGGGTCCTTTCTAAATGTCCTTGAGGATGTTAAGTTAGAGGAAATAACTTAAGCACAAACAAAATAACTTCAACAACTGTGGATGGGGAGGTGCAGAGGGAACAATTTGGGCAGCTGCTCAGTTAAAGAAAAGGATTAAATCATGTAAAAATCTAAACAGCTGTAGGCAGGGAGGTGCAGAACAAACAATATCGGTAGAATCAAGGTATGAAGAGTGATGCAGTTGAACAAAGACTTGGGGCAATAAAAAAAAAGTCTAAAGCCTAGTTAATACGAAGCAATCAAGGATGTCTACAGCCTGCTCAATAAAAGTATTAGAAAAGTACAGAACATACAGGACCTATGCTTGTTAGATGAAATGTGGATGGCATAAACATTAGAAATATTAGTAAAGTAGGAGGTTGATAAAGACAATTCATGGATTATTTTTGGCTAGGAAGATCATCTGCCTGATAGGGAAGAAAGGGGAAAGAGCATATAAATGCTTATTAAAAGACTACTGGAGACTACAGAATTGCCTTGCCAGATGCAATTTCTGCGAGAAAAAGAATAATTGATGGCCATAATCATAATATAGGGGAAGACCATTGGAATCTTAAGGACATGGTGGAGCTAAATATGTTATTCATCAAATACAAGAATCGAAAGGAGAGATGGAGAAAGGAAAGAATACAGTCTGAGGACAGAAAACTTAATATGCCAAATGAAATCAGAGAATGGAGCTGGCGCAGCATCAAAAAGAGCAGGAGTATTAGGAGATGGTTATGTCAGGCTGAGAGTTATATATTCATATACTGAAGGATAAATAATTAATAGAAGAGAACTGGAATTCAAGGATCATATATGGGGAAGTGCACCTGATATTGCTGGAGTCATGAAAACAAAACTTACAAAAGATATAAGATTCTAACTTCTCTGCCCAGAAAGGTACATGATACTACAAAGGGAAACACACATGACAAAAGAAGAAAAGGATTATCCCTCTTATCAAAAGACAGCCTAAGTTTCAAGGAACAACAGAAGATGGCCCTTTCAGACAATACATAATGGGAAGAGTATTTATGGGGAAGAAATACACAGTTGTGCAATATAATAAAATCCTCCAAAAAATTGCAACAATCCAGAACAAATGTATAATAATTACAATGAAAGAACAATCACAGTGGTACATGAAGCTGCAAAACACACACTTTACACAGATGGTAAGTACTGATAATGGGGCACTTCTTATAAAGAGAAAGACGGGAACACGAGTTCTCACGAGAGATGGAGTTAAAGAGAGACAAGTTGTTAGTGTATAGAGAAAACTCTTTAACAACATGTTAGATCTTATCTTCACATACCAGCCAGGCTGTGGGGGAGCTTTGTGGGCCTGCACTCTACAGCTTCCAACAGCTTGGCTGAGCAATGACCAAACAACAGACTGGGCCAGGTATACCAGCATGGATATTGAGAATATTATATATAATACACCAACAGGAAAAAGTGACCAGGTAATGCTTAAGTATGACTTGGGGATAAATGAGGACATAAAAAGAACAGAGGTGGGACTGGACAAAAATAGGAGATATAATCACAGGAACTTCATAAGCCTCAACAAATTCTATGGTAAATTATACTGGGAAACCGAGTTCAGGACTTTCTGGTGAGAGGTTCTGTGAAGTGAAAAGAATGGTTTAATAAAATACTAAAGCCTAAGGAGGTCTGACAGGTGATATGAAGATACAGATGGCATAAGGAATGATTAACTAGGCAGATAAACACTGATCAAAGAGACTTTTCAGTGAATACCATGAACAAGGCAGAAAAAATCCAAAACTTCCATATATTCATCATGAGTCAGTTGTTAGTTGAAGTGCAGCAAATCAGGCTACAGGATTCTGAGGAAAGAATTTCAAGGATGATTCAAGGATATGGGAGGAATTAAGTTCAAAAATGTTTTCATGATACTATAGAGTTCAAGCTCATTCAAACACTTGTGATAAGTCTTATGCTGCAGTCCATCAATTCTGATTATAAAGTGAATCTGTAGTCTCTTATCTATTTTCATCTGCTTAACTTGTGACCTTACAACAAAGCAGTATTCAAATCTACTTCTTTACGTCAAACAATGTCAAAAGCTTTCTGTTATTTGCTCTTAATATCATTAATTATTTGGCTTGGGAGCATCACCTTATCAAAGCGTTCATTATATGAAAATAATAATAATAATTCCCAAACCCATGACATTTACTTCACTCTTTTTCTTTTCCTGTAGGACACTTTGTCTGCCAGCAGTGAAATATTGTTATTTGTTTCACAACTTATTTGTTCAAATCTCTCTTCATTAAACTCAATTAAGTTAACTTTTCCCTATCTGTAAATAAAGTCCAGATCTGTTCAGTTTTCTAGTCTTCATCTTCCATTTTCTCCCAGATCTGCAAAATTCTAACTATACTCTCTCTTGCATCCATATTTGTTTTCTGTCATTACTAAAAAGGTATTGAATCTAATACCATTCCTTGAAAACCACCCAAAAACACATGACCTTCATCAGATATAATTCAGTCTACCATAACTTTGAACTTTCTGTGGGACAGAAACTCTAATCAATTCTCCAATTTTCCATTAATGTTTTGTCTTGGCACTTTCTTTAATAATATTATACTCAGTAGCCTACTAAGCCAAATGCTTTGGCTAAATCCATGAAAGTATCCAATCTCTTCCTTCAACTTAAGTTTCATTTGTCATTATAATGAACTAGTTTGCATACTTTTACCTGGTACAAACCCAGGTTGGCCTTAGGTTAAGTTCATTTTATGATCAACTGCATCTCTTTCTGATTATGCTTAAGTGCATGTTCACCACAGTCATTGCATATTTCATATTTAATTGCACCTCAAGATTTAAATATATATATCTAAATCTAAGGGCGTATGTTCTTCACAATCGTTATCTATTGCATTTGGCGTATTCTTTTGGAGTCATTTTCACAACCATCACCAACTTCAAAAGGTCCAATATGATTTTTTTTCTATGCTTTGTTCATGTATGTAAAGATAACTTTTGTATTTTGATCCATGATTTGAATTACTTTCTCCACATTCAATCTCTGTTCTCTTGTATGTGGCTCCATTATTTCTAAGTTAGGACTTGTACTATTTTTTCCTCCCGTTATAACTCTGCTTGCTGCATGCAATAACATGTTCATCCATTCTCTTCTTGTCATCCACTGTTTTCTATGGAGACAGAGTGGTGGAATAAACATTATTTTTGCCATTTTAGCATATGTTTTATAAACATCACATCAACAACTTTAATCAGAGAGCATGCTCAGGTATAATCACCCCTCCAGCAACCACTAAAAAGCACACTTTCCACAAGTAGCTACTAAGACAAACTCACAACATAAGTAAAAAAAAGTCTGGCAGACAGGCACCTGGCTCAAAGGGATAAAATGCAACGCAATAAATGAAAACATCTTTTGTCGACCTACTTAGAAATAATGCTTATTATGCTTACATTTCTGTCTAATTTCCAACAAAGTCTGCAAACAGACCTCATATCGATACATCCATAAGGGCCTCAAACATCAACTTTAGGGCAATGACTAACAACTAAAACATGTACATATGTAACAAATAACTAACAAAAGAACACCTTTTACTACCTAACTAAACAGTAACTATCCTCCAGGTCAACTAACCAGAAAGACGTTGTCACTTCTCGGGTCTCTTTCTTAAAGAGGGCCTGAGGTATTCACAAATAAAAAACAATAGGAAATACTATGCCACCACCCAAATTATCCAAACATCACTCCTCACACCTAGAAAAATCAATATGGAAATATCCCTCTGCCATATATTAATCAAAAGACCACCAATGTACCTAAATACACATAACCCTACACATTAATCAAATGACCATCAGTCTCCAAGATTGGAACAATTCTTTGGCAGAATTCCTCAAAATGAAAAGCCAAGCAACTGCAAAAGGGATCAGATCTCTTTAACCAAATCAAGACCTATCACAAACAGAGCACCTTCTAACATACAACTTACTGAGTTACAATTAATTCAAGCAATATCCCTCTAACCCCATATTACCTACTCAAAATAACAACATCCCCCAACCAATATTCTCTCATTCCTATCATCCAGCCACTGGGGCATCACTATTCTGCTGCAAACCAAAAAGGTGCCACCCATAGAGCTTAATACCATTAATCCTAACTGACCAACACTATGTAACCACTACAGTCCTTAAATGTGCACGTAAAAAAAAAAAATCCACACGAAGTGTAATATAAGTGGTATCTATACATAATAAAGAAATGTTAATAATACTACTACTAATAATAAATATTATGGCATTAGAGTACCACAAAGTTTATGGCATTAGAGTACCACAAAGTCAATCAAAAAACCCTGATCCATAAAAATGAATTAAGAATTTTTTTGCATGTTTATGGATGTAATCTCTAGTTCCCAACTAAAACATACAATATACCATTCTCTGCCCCCAGTCTGTTAAGACAAGCATTTCAAAACCATTCAGGCATCCATTTCCTAAGCAAATCACATCAACCACAGACAACCAATCTGATATGACATCAAAATACTGTAAACCATTGCAAGACTCTGCCTGCAAGTGTTAATACCATTAGTTGGAAGTCAACTTCAGCGAGGCTGTATCATTGTCAAAAGATGGAAAGAAGTACAGAGTTGAGGACCTTCTCACCCCTAAAGTAACCCACCTTACCCTGCTCCCATGTGGAGTGTAGCCTCATAACTGCAGGAGCTCGATAAAAAGACCCCTGGGGTTACATAATTAACTAGCTATAAAAACTCTCCAACACATGAAAGGCTCAAATCATTACTAAACCTTGGACTGCACTAAAGATAAACATGCATATCAAATCATATTTGGATGATCTAATATCAATAAACATTTACGGGGCAAGTAAATGAATTGACCTCATCTTGTATCTAGATATTTAGAAAGGGAGCTACCTAAATACACACATCTATATACCAGTTACATAGTTACTGATCTCTCATAGATGAAACCTCACCAGGTAGAAAAGGATAGTAGAATTCTTTAACAAGTGACAAACAACTAAAACTAATCCTAACACTAGAACCCAGACAAATTAAATATCAAGTAATCACTTACCCTTGCATTTCTTCCTCCTGCTTTCTCTTACAACT
>JAUUDW010000029.1:243956-259118 GCA_032361385.1 Panulirus guttatus
ATCCTGTGTGCACTGAGGAGTATGTAGAAAGGTCACTTATGTGAAGGCAAAGATGGGTATGTTTGATGATATGTAGTAACAGGATTGTATGGATAAGGCATGGGCCTTAGATAAAAAAGTATTGACGAGAATGGCTATGTTGGAAATCTAAAAGTACAGAAGAGGAAGGATTTGTTGGAAAAACTTCAGGATAAAATGTGATGTGAAGAGGGTTGATTGAGTCAGAGGTTTTGTAATTAAGAAGAGTGTGTTCAAGAAAGCTGAAGAGGGTATTCTGAAATTGTTTGAACATATAGACAGGATGAATAAGGAGAGGCTGACTAGAGGGTATATGTGTCAGAAGTGAAGGGGACAGTGGGATAGGGGAGATGGAAAGTTGTGGTAGGAGATGCTCTGAGTGTTCTGGGCCAGAACCTACAGGAAGTTGTGACGTGAACAGGATAGTTAATTTTCTAGCGACTCAATTTACAGGGGGTAACATGCTGTCATTGGGCTGAACTAGGGCTTATGAAGAAGTCAGGAGAAACTAAAGTAAGGTCTATGGGTATTGGTTTGGTTTTGATGCATGATACATTATAGTTAGGGAGTGTATCTGAGTGAATGAGGCCAATCATCATTTCGTTCGTAGTGTTTCCTTGCGAACAAGTCTGTAACAAGAAAATGTTGTTATTATTATTATTATTATTATTATTATTATTATTATTATTATTATTATTATTGTTGTTGTTATTGTTATTACTTATTTTATACTATCAAAAAGACTTAGATATTTTTAAGTTGGTGGCATTTACCTTCTTGCTTAGACTATGTCAACCATATATGCCTCCCTTTAACAAAACCAGGATTTCTTTACATCTTTCTTGATC
Organism: Panulirus guttatus; assembly: GCA_032361385.1. Lineage (NCBI taxonomy): Eukaryota > Metazoa > Arthropoda > Malacostraca > Decapoda > Palinuridae > Panulirus > Panulirus guttatus. The sequence continues at coordinate 244,823 of JAUUDW010000029.1, forward strand.
AGTTTCTTCTGCAGTTTGTGATTGTGGTTATTAGTAACTTTGGTATTGCCCATGGTGAAGAACTGTTTACTCTTGCCATCATCCAGTTGATTTGGGAGAGTAAAGATGGTTATCAGGTCACCCTTTTCACCTCTTTCCTTCAAAGTACTCTGCTGTAGAGTCATCAACCTTTTGTTGTTGATTAGTTTTATTAATCCATGGTTCCTCTTCTTTGGGTACTCAGATATTAAAGGATATAGAGGGAAGAGTTGTAGATGATGACTTAATAGACAAGGAAATGAATGAACAGTTCGAAAATAGGTAGGTCTCAGAAAGTATTGAGATATCTAGAAGAGCAAAATAACAGAATTCTGAAAGGTCTTAATGCATACATACTCATGCTTCTGATAGAATTTCACCATATGTATTGACACTTTGTTCGGATACACTTAACAAACCTCTTGAAATGCTGTTTTAAGATGTCACTGGAGAAAAGCAAAGTACCAGGAGACTGGTAAATAGTAAATGCCTTTCATCTCTTTAAGAAAGGAGATTGGTAAGAGGTGTTGAACAACAGACCGGTTTCCTTGATGAGTGTGGTCTTAAGAAAAGATAATCATAAAGTGAGTGGATGTGGTCTTAAGAAAAGATAATCATAAAGTGAGTGGATGACTTTCTGCTGGAGAGATTCTTATCAAAGCAAGTGAACATGATTGCAGGGAAATTAGGTCAAGTATAATGCACCTCATAATTTCTGTGAGAGAGCTAACTCAGTTTTAGACAAAGGAGAAGGCTGCATGGATTGCTTGTACTCCCATAGGGCATATGACACTATTGCATGGGAGGCTAGTTAGAAGCTGGACCACCTAGGGGGATTTCCTCAGTGGGAAGAGGTTGTTTTTGTTAGGGACAAAGAAAGGATGCATGTCAGAGGAGCTGCCTCTAAATGGATAAGGTCACACATGGAGTCCTGCAAGTTTTGAAATGCAAGGAGTGTTGCATTAACTTACAAGGGGATCCAGACTGTTTCTAAAGTTGGTGTAATACATGATTGATAAAATTCAGTGCAAGTAAATGTAAAATAATGAGGATGAGACAGAGTGAAAGAAGGCCTCAATATGAATATGATCTAACAGGAAATAAGCAGCAGGAATATGTGTGAGGGACTTGAGTGCTGACATTTTCCCTAACTTGTCACTAGAGTCCCACAGTAGTGTGTGTGTTTGTGTATACACAGGAGTAGAGACCTGATGCATATATATACAAAGTTAAGAAGCAAATCAACCTGAGTAAAACTATTTCCCTGTGACACACAGATATTAGTCACACAAACACACCTTTATGTAAGATCTTAGTGAGGTTGTGTCAGGAACATTTGAACAACAGCAGCCATATTTGCTCATGTCCATTCTCTAACTTTCATGCATAATGCACTGAAACGAGACCCCTTACCATACACAGCCTAGCCACACAGACCGTTCGACATTTGATCTTGACTGCATCATGCCCCCTTCTTCCCCATTGACATCATGTTGCTCCCTACATACCACATCAGTCCAGTTCATTCAGTCCCAAGCATGCCCCTTTCCATCCTACATGATCAGTCTCTAGTGACCCAAAGCCTCTCTTTTATTCAACAATCTCCTTGGTCTTCCCCTCCTATTACCCTTCTTTTCTGACATGTAGATGCTCTTAGTTAGTCCCTCTTTGGTGATCCTTTCAGTATGTCCATATTCTGGTCAGCTTTCACTCATGATGCACTTAATCTCTTACAGTGTCATTCTTTACAACACCATCCATCTCTTATCATATATTGCCCTTAGGCATTTTATTTCCCACTTGTTCATCACCATTCATTTTCTTTAGGGCCCAAGACTCATATGTAGATATTTTCCCGATATGGTCTGAATGGGCATTACAAGATTGATATAATGATGATCTTGATAATTATAATGATGTTATTTTATGTATTATTATTATTATTATTATTATTATTATTATTGTTATTATTATTATTATCTATTCTTTGCTTGCAGTCTTCAGTTTTATTCCAGTCTCCTGTCAGATTATTTTTCTCGTTGAAATTGACAGTACAACAAATTCACATGAAAAACGAAGTGGAAGTTTTCAGTAGAACTTAAAGTACCGCAGTCTTGTGTAGAACCCGAGTCTTCGTTGAAGTGTTGGAAGTTTGAGGAAGAGTTGCACAAGGCATAAGACACTGTCTTACAAGAGCGTTTCTTCATTGCAGGCAGTGATGTGTCTGGCCTGTCCCGTCTGTGGTAAATCCTTTGGTGGTCGCAACCGAAAACAGAACCTGGGATTCCATATGATGATCCACACTGGGGAAAAGCGTCACCAGTGTCCGCATTGCCCTCACAAATCCACACTCAAATACAATCTTATCAAACATATTCGAAACATACACAGTGATATATATTCTCAAACCCAAAACTCACAGTATCAGGGTTCAAAGAGAAATATGTGGGAATAAGGAGTTAAAGGTGAATCAATATGGGCATTACTGATGTACTTTATAGCTGAAACTTTATAATATATGAAATGTATGCAGTGTCAGTTTCATATAGAACAAGGTTAAATTATTAGATTTTATATTTTTCGTATGAACATCAGTGAGAGTGGATGACTTTTATTACACTTTTTTTTGCGATTTTGACTTGTTCATCGTAGATTATAAGTTTAGGAAAACTTGGGGAAGAATTTGATTAAAAAGAATTCATAAAAACTTGAAGGAATAATGGCTCTATATTTTGTTCAGTACACTTTTCTTATTATTTGGGACACCTGATTTTTCTTTAGTAGAAAACTAAAGTTGAAGATGACGGTATAGTTGATGTGGTGATAATGAAGCTGTAGATTTGGAGGTTGTGACTATGGTGTTGTGTTGCAGGGCGTTGGCCCTCGGGCCCTGATGTGTCCCTTCTGCAACAAGGTGTTTGCGGGGCGCAACCAACACCAGCGACTGCGGTATCACACACTTACCCACACCGGCGAGAAGCCCCATGCCTGCCCGTTCTGCCCTCACCGAGCGAGACTCAAGTTCAACCTACACAAGCACATCCGCGCTCTCCACAAGGACCAGCTGCCCACCAGCTGAGTTTTGACACCTTGTGGTCCTGCCACATAGGCAGTTTTGCCAATTGGAATAGTTCAGAGACTTGTGCTCATCGGAGGTTCTACACACCGGTTTATGTAACGTAATTTCAACCATGTCAACAAGATACATTAAACACATGGAGACTCTGGAATGATGAGAGCTTGATGGCACTTCAAACTGAGCGATGTTTGGGAAGTAATTAAGTAAATTGGATCATGTGACTTTTTTATACAGTGGTGAATTTTTGGCTTTTCCTTTATACTGTGACTTTTAATATGAAGAAAAATTTCACATACTTGCTGTATACTTCTACATATATTCCTGTATTTATTAGTTTCATTGTCACCATTACCAAGCAATGGTTACATTGTAGTTAGTTTGCTTGTCCTCTGATTTAGTAGTCTACCTTGTCCTTTATCTTGCCTTCCTTTCCAGCTTTTTCTTTATTTATGTATATAACTTTATCCTGCCTCATACTTTTCTGTCACCCTGTCAGCCTTAGCCATCATCTCCCATCCTGTGTGGTGGCAGCGCAGGAGTGATAGCCGCTCCCCTCTCTGTTGCAGGCGGTGGCGCCCGTGGTGTGTCCCGTCTGTGGCAAGAGCGTGAGTGGAATTAATGGCAAGCAAAAGCTCAGGTACCACATGCTGACCCACACTGGTGAGAGGCTTTTCCAATGTCCACACTGCCCACATCGTGCCAGCCTCAAGTTCAACTTGAATCGACACATAAGAACTGTGCATAAAGATCGCAACATGCCAAGTGCCCAGACATCACATTTGGAGAACATGAATATTGCAAATATACAAAGATCAAAGATGGAAACTTGGAATCAGTGACTTGGGGATATCTATTGAAGTAAATGAACAAGTGGGGAAAGACGATCATTTCAAGACAGTTCATAAGATTTTGTATCGTAGGTATCAAGCTTTATGTGATCGACAGACTTCTTGTTGAATCCTGATCCTTGAGGTTTCGTGTTTTCCTCTCCCCACGGTGCACAGGTCGATCATCACCAGAGGCATAGTAGTTGGAGTTTCATGTCCAAGATTCAGTGGTAGTGGACTTCAGATACTGTCATTCTTTACAGGGCGGGGTTTGCAGCGGGAAGAGTGGTGGGGGTGAACCTGAGGCCCTAGCCTGCGCAGAGTGTGGCAAGCTCATCACGGGTCGCAACCGTCGACAGCGTCTGCAGTATCACCTTTCGACTCATTCAGGAGAGCGCCCCCACCACTGCCCCTTCTGTCCTTACCGTGCGCACCACAAGTTTACTTTGGACCGCCATATTCGCACTGTGCACAGGGACCACTTTCTTCCTAGAGACCCCCTTTCCACTCCCAGCTTAGCACAAACATTGCCGTCTTCCCACATCCCAGAAGCTATTCCTGTAGTGGGCACTTCTCTACCTATCCCGGGATTTTCTTGTGTGGTGGAAGACACAAGGAAAACTAATAACCAGAGTTGAGACAAACAGTTTGCCAGTGCTAGTTGTTGATAAGCATACAAGAACCACAGAGTATTGGGATTCTAAGTTGATGTATGGAGTTGCAGTGGTTTTTGTAATGTTTTGTCTTAAGCTGTGTGCATGTGCTGGAATGGTTGGTATCTCCATTCCAGAACTCGTTGGCAGTGATGGGTGTACCTTCTGATGAGCGTCTCCTGGTGTGCGAAGTGTGTGGGAAGGAGTTCCGTGGTAGAAACCTACGTCAGCGGCGAGAGAGCCATCTTCTGACTCACACTGGCCTTCGCCCCCATATCTGCCCACATTGTCCACATCGCACTGCCCTCAGGTCTAACCTTATCAAGCACATCAGGGCTATACATAGAGTTCCCCCAACCCACACTACTGCTACATGAAGCTGCTTAGTTTTGCATATGGAATTGCCATCTTTGACTTGCTTTTAACTAAGTGCAGGATCACTACTACTACTATTATGGCTGTCTAGTTGTAAATCCCTCAGTGCATTTAGGTTTTATTAATATAAATTTGATAAAAATGCTTATTGAATGATTGCCTCAAGTTAGATTACCCCCTTGTGGTCTTTTGTTAAGAAGAAAATTGCTAAATATGCATGTATTACTGTTCATAGTTGTAGTTGTATATTAAATAGTTTTTGTGAAGGTAATTTTAAATCTGTTTGATAGTATTCCATAATGAGCTCCATTGTTCTGCTTGAATTAAGAAAATCAGCCTCTAGTCAGCCTGGCTTGAAAGTGGCTCAAACTCATACAGTTTAGAATGAAAATCCTTGGGGAAAATGAAATATCTAATGTCAAGAACACATTTCACATTTGGGTAACCCTCCTGCACTCCTGCAATGCTCAGATTTTCTTTGAATGTCCTCTAAAATATTCCAACAAAGAGAAGAAAATGTTGACCTCAATGCATACAGGGATTAGAACCTGGGACTGTTTTTTAGGAACTGGAAAGAAGCTGTTTACTACAATCAGCATGAATAAGGGCAGATAAGAATCTCTGTCACGAGCAATCTCCATCTCTGCCCTTCTCTATCAGACCCAGAGGCTCTCCAGCATGCAGGGGCTGAGGCCTTCACCATGCAGCAGGTTTCAGTCTGCTGGCCAACAGAGTCATGTCCTGTCTGCTGCCAGTAGCCCATCCCTTGGGAGAGGGTCTAGGCATTGTACCTTGCTGATCTCAATCACAATCTCTGTGTCTCAGGAGAGCTCTGCACTCTGGAACCTGTCTTGCCTGTTGGCCAGCATTGTGTTTGTGGGGGCTTGAAGTCTGCCAGAGATTTACACAAACCTTTGTTTCCATTCCCAGGCCTCCCACTGAGCCAGGCCAAGGAGATGGATCATCCCACCAGTCCTGGTCTTACGAGGGACAAAGAACTGAGGGATGGCTTTGGAAAGGTAAGGGATAAGGACAGGGATGAGCAGACTTCCTTTCCAGTGGTTAGTTAGTGCTTGGCCCAAAATGTCACTGAAAATCATCATCTTCCACTCTTGGGGGATGGGGATTCCCTTGGGAATATATTGGACAGCTACAGAGCAATTGCTTGGCTATTTCCAGTGGTGGCAAGGTCTGTGGTTTGGAGATGGTGCTAAGGTCATGCCAGAAGCATTCTTTATGTGCAAAGGCTGTTTTAGAGAAGTTCTGAATGACAGAGCAAGCTACACATCAGTGCACGTGGGCAAAGTGCATCCTCAGAGGCAGGGAAGCAAAGATTCTAATGTTGGGTGTAAGCAAGGCTGCAAAAGAAAATGGGAGAGTTGGACTTTTCCTGGTGACCTTTGTGGCTGTATTTCACAGCCCTCTCATTCTCAAGTTTTCTGCTCATTAACATCAGTGTTTCTGCAACTTGTTTTCACATGACTCCTCTTTTTGATCTCCTGGTCTCAGAGACCAAGTCCTTCAGAGTCCTTCAGAGCTGAGTCCTTCAGAAGCCAGGAAGTGAGAAACAGCTGCAATTCCTGGCCATGAGTGTTAGGCAACAGCTCATTAGCCCTCCTTGCTGGGTATTGCACATGGTTTTTATTCTCCTGCCATGGCCTGTAGGAACTGAACTGCCTGCTCACTGGCATGTCAGCTCTTCCTTTGTCTTGGAGCACTCCTAAGACTTTCATGCTTCAAGCAGGGCTTCCTGACATAGGTTGCAGTTGCAGCAGGGGAAGGTTGTGGCACTGATGTGTTCCACCTCACTGTGTGCAATTGCCAAGGTGAGGATGGGAGATTTTCCTCTGAAACTATTGGAATGTGGATGGAGCTGCTTTGAAGCCTGTGGCACTCTGTGGACTCTGTGCTCCTGATGAGATGTTGTGTCTGGTTTGTGTGTCTCTGCTTACAGTCTGTGATGTGTTTCCATTGCACCTAGATCCGTGCTGCATTGTGCATGTTGGCTCAAAAGAACTTAGGGCAGAAGGATGCAGAGTTTTTGGAGAGAGAGATGAAGAAAAGGAGAGAAAGGAAAACATCCTTGCAGATAATTCCTGAGACAGTCGAGCCTGGGGATGCAGCTGAAGCAAGTAAGTGGTGGCTACACTTGTGGTGGTCCTGTTTGACCACTTGATTGCCCTTTGCACAGTGTTGCAGTCAGACTGGAGGGCTGTTCCACTTGCATCTGAGTGGAAACTTGCTTGGGATTTAATTTTGTTTCCCAAATAAAAATACAGAGGCATGAAGTGTCTTGCCCATGGCCTCACTGAGTCAGTAACAGAATATCAGCTTCCCCCCTTCAGCTCTAAAGTTTTTTAGAGTAGAAAATTCTGTCTTGCAAAGTACACAGACTCTCTCCTGGAGAGCAGCCTCCAGGGAAGGGGAGTCCAAAAGAATGCTTTTCAACCAGGGTGCAACCTGGAAGAAACAAAATTCAGCTCCTTCTAATGAAAGCTCCAGAGATCCTTCTCCTGCCACTCCCTGCTGAGGAGCTGGCCCTGTAGAGCTGTGCTGAAGCCCCAGCCAGGGCTTCTGTTGTAGCCCCAGGAGCAAGCAGCGTTCCCAGCTGAATCCCGGCTGAGGGGCTCTGCCTGCAGGGCTGTGAGCGCTGCCCAAGGGCGGCAGCAGGGCCCTTAGGAGGCAGCACTCAGCCCGAGGGCATCACACAAGGTTATCTGCACTTTCCTTTGGGAACTGCCCCTGCCAGCCTCTGGAACAGGAAAACAAAAGCAAAGCAATTCTGGGTTTCCTTCTTTCTTAGGGGAAGCATCACTGCTATTTGGTTTAGAGCTAGAATAGGGTAAATTTAGATTACATATAAGTGATTTTTTTTTTTCAATGAAGGGGATGAAAAACTGGCAGGATTTGCCCAGAGAAGCTGTTGTTGGTTTATCCTCGAAGGTGTTCAAGGCCAGTTTACATGGGGCTCTGAGGAACCTGATCAGGATGAAGATGTCCCTGCTCAAAGGGGTTGGACTAGATGGTGCTTAAAGGTGCCTTCCAACCAAAACTCTTCTGGGATTCTGTGATTCTGTGATCACTGTCCCATGTTAGTGTGCCATTGTTATACTTGAAGCCCTATGGGATAACAAAGAGATGTTACCCAGCTCTGGCAAGTTTACTGGCCCTTTCCATTGTCACCCTGTCCAGCACTCTCCACTTACAAGCTCCTCTTTGGTCCCTGCAGACTTTAGCCTACCACCTGTCGATGGCACAGCTTCTAGAGTGCAGAGAAAACACCCTGGTAGTGCCTTGAAGAAGAAGGTTGTGAGGAAGCAGGACAACGTGCCCTTACTGCCCAGTACACCCATCATGCATGGGGATGGCAGCTTCCCACACAGCTCCTCAGGTAAGCCTGCTCCATGGCAGCTTTTTCCACACGGGTTTTTCCTTGCTCAAGGTGCACAAACTGCTTCCTGCCTCAGCCAGCACAGCTGGCATCTTGGCTCCATAGTCTGTCCTGAGAATGAACAGCACATCTACTTTTGAGTTACTCCAGCTTGGTAGTACTGGAGCAGTTGGTTCCTACAGATCCATTGGAAAGTTGAACTGAATAAAGCAGTGGGAAAGGCCTAAGCTCTGGCTTTTGCCCCTCCTGAGAGTCCAAACTACAGCACTGGTGCCAGGAGGCAGCTGGGACTGCAGGGATGAGCTGCAGGGCAGTCTGCCAGGGTGTGCTCACTGTGCACCTACGGGAACCACCACGATCAGTTGTTCACTCACCATCTGGGCCCTCTGCCTGTGCTGCTGTCCAGTTGTGCAGCCAGCTGTTCTGCTATCCAGCAAGGGCTGTCTCTGCAGGGCAGTCAGTGGCTTGGTGCAGTCGTGCTGCTGCTCCCAGAAGTGCCCGATGGCTCCTCGCTGCCAACATCCCACAGCCTGCAGTGCCAAGAGGGAACAAGCAGTGCCTCCCGTGCCACCCAGCAAACACAGCACCCTGTGCAGCAGGTGACAGCCAGGAGGGGCTGCCTGCTGCTCCCAGGCTGTTTGCTGCCTGCAGCAAATAGACAGCAGATAGTCCCCAGTGGCTCTGGTCTCTCCTTAGTGGGTAGCCTGCCTGGGCTGTGATCCCAGCTAGGGTGAGATAAGAAGAAGGGAGCTAGGAATGATACTTTAATGCTCTTTTCTAGTGATGCTGCTTCCATGTTCGGAATTGACCAGAACTAGCCTGGCGTGGCTCTCCATTCCTAGCGAATCTGGATGTGTATGTCTGCATACTTCTGCAGGGACATCACTGGTGTCAGTGGCTGGGGCACCTCAGTGACATCCAGATTAGCTCCCCTCTGAATATTTTTGATGTTATGGCTCCTCCATACATTGTGAGAGCATGCAAGGTAGCACAAAAACCCTCCAGAGTCTTGTGCAGTTCATCTGCTGTTTTCATCTATACATTAGAAAATGCGATTTTGAATGCACAACATGAAGTTTTTGATTGACAGTGCTTTTGATAACGAATGGGTTTCTTAAGAAATGCATTTATCATCAGAATTTTCTCATACCTTGTAAATTTTTTCCTTACCAAAACATTCAATTAAGGCAAACCCAGCTCAACTGATTAACAAGAGAGTGCGTCTGCCAACTATGTGGATCTGTATTTGCATCTTTTTATCCTCAGAGTGCATTTGGAAGGCTTTTTTATCAACTCTCTGGTCTGGAAATTGCATTTTTCCACAAGAAAAAGCTTAGAAACTGCTGAGTTTGTAAAAACACACCCATTAGATGGCAAATAAATTACACCTCAGCATCCTTGAAATACAGGTAGTGTGTACCTCTGAAAGAGGAAAGATTCATGATGCTTGGAAAGAACAAAATCCATCAAGTACTCCCTTCCCAATAGCAGGCCAAAATGTATGTGCACTCAGCTGCCTGCTGTCTGGAATATTTGCAGTCAATGGGAACAGAGGCGCTGTCAGGTGGGAAGGGTCAGGCAGGGCTGCTCCCTGGTAGCTGCTCCGTGGGGATGGAGCCGGGCCCAGCAGGGCTGGGTTGTTCAGGCCTGGCTTGGTGCTGTCTCCAGGCAGCTGCAGGGCTCTCCTCAGGGAGTTGCAGAGTGCCCCTGTCCTCAGGGCTGGGGGAAATCAGGGCGCTGAGACAAGAGGGGCACCTGAGGGGTTCCCTCTGGGCAGCCAGTGCTGCTGGTCAGCGCTGCCTCGCAGGGAGCGGGAGCTCTGCAGCCGCAGGAACTGCCGCTGGCTGTGGCACCTGGGCCACTTGGGAGCTGGCGCTGTGGGGGCAATTGTCAGGTTTAGCCTGGAGCTGGGCCCAGCTGGGGCAGGCTGGGAGCAAGCAAGGAGCCCCAGGAGCCAGACAGCGGGGAAGCCTCTGAGGCAGTGCCGGTTTGTACCAGCCGGAGCCCTGGCTGGGAGATGGGGCTGCAGGCCGCGCCATGGCGGGGGCCTTGCCCGGGGCTGCAGCGCCCATGGCTGACCCTCTCCTCACAGTGACCTCGCAGATGGCCACTGCTGCCAAGCGCCGAGAGGAGCCGCTCCGTGGGCACGGGCAGAAGGACAGAGCCTCCTCAGACCCACAGCAGTCCTTGCAGGAGGCACTCTCCTTGCTGGGCAGCCATGACTGGTAAGAAAGGCCCTGTTCACTCTGTGTCCCTCTTTGGCATTAAGGTAGGTCAGAGGCGTGTCTTGCTTGTGCCTCTGAGCCCTGAGAGCCCAGAGGGCCAAAGGGCACTGGTGAAACCACTGCAGAGCAGGGAGAGCATCAAGATGGGAGAGCAGCCTTTTCTTGGCCTTGCTCTGCAGCAGTGCTGCAGCTACAGCAGGTCCGTGCTGTTTCCTCCCTTTGCCTGCCGCTCCATGGAGCTGCAAAGAAAAAGCTGAGGGAAGAGAGAAAGCTGTGGGATGAGATGATGTGCTGGCTGAAGGCAGAGGCAGGATGGCAGCAGTTTTGAGTGTAGAGATTTGGGTGCCTTGGGCTGCTGGCCCAGGGGGCCTGAGTAAGATTCCTCTCTGCTCCCACTGCTGACAGCAATGGCAGGTGACAGGGTCTCCCTGTGGCCTCCTGCATGGGAGTCCCAGAAGCAGCTCCAGGGAGCTCCTGTGTTTGAGAAATGGACTGAGTTGTGCTTTCAAGTCCCTCAGCCTGTCATTACTCCTGAAGGGCTCATGGCAGAAGAGAAGGAAAAAGAAAGAAAATCCTCTAGAAATCTTGCACTTTTGGAATTCAACTTTTTCCTTCTCACTGCTTCACATGGGCCTGAGATGTTTTGTCAACACTCACCATGTGTCCCAAAATTCTACACAGGCAAAAGGAGGCCCAGAGCCGATAACCCTACAAATGTTAGGAGATATTGGTTTTCTTTTTGATGTCTTTTTGATCACTCCCTGCTGGATGCTTCATTCACACAAGGATAAGGACTCCATTCACACTGGGATAAACATGAAAAATCGGACACGATGCATCTCCGTGTGAAGTCACCTTTGTTTTGCCCTTTCTCTTCTGCTTTCTCTTCCCCATTTCTCTTTGGTGCCCTGTGAGGTGCAGAGAGCTTCTGCAGGTGTGGGGGGTCCGGATGACACTCAGGGGTGCCCGTGGGATTGGTCACCAGCCCTGTGCTGCAGCCCTGATGCCTCACACACCTTCCTGTAGCTGAGGGCCTGCTCCAAGCAAGTGCTCAGAGACAGAGTTGTTTGCACCTTTTAAATAACATGTTGCTGTTGTGGGGGTTGTTTTAGGTAGGGGGTTTTGGGAAAAGCCAGAGTTTCAACAGTTCTTGCCCAGGGGTGGAATCTCCTGGGACATCCTGCTGCTTTTTTGGGGGAATGTGTGAGGTGGAGTGGAGGGGCCGACAGAGAGGCTCAGATCATAGAGTGGAAACTCAGCTCCAGAGTGCCAGTGCAGACTCTCCCTGCTGAACTGCCTGCTGGGGCTGACAAAGGAAAATGTCCCAGCAACAGCCCAGTGGCACTGTGTCTCAGGGACAGGTACAGGGGGGTGACAAGAAACAGCAGCATGGCCCGGCCTCACAGCTTCTAGGAAGCAGTGACAGAGGGGCCTCATGTGCCACAGATTTCAGAAAGGCTGTCTTCTTAAATGGCCACTCCAAAACCCTTCTCTTTGCCTCTTGGGTTTGTGAATGCTTTTGACAGCCACAGCATCCTGGGGCAATGCCTTCCTTGGTTTCATTAAGCACTCCTTGAAAAGCACCTCCCGTTGTTCGACTGAGCTGCCAGCCTGCTCATTTCAGAGGGTGCTGCCTCGGTGGAGAGAAATATCAATCTTCTGCCTTTCAGGGAGCTGAAGGAGAAGGGACTCTTCAGCATCAAACACCTGGCTGGGTCCCATTCAGAGGTCCTGCTTTGTGGACTCCATGAGGTTTGCTTGGCAGTTACCAGCGAGGTGAGAACACTGTTCTGAATTGTCCCCCATACTTCATACACGGTGTGTAGAGTAGGTATGTGCTTGCTCATCTCCATGTGTGCTCAGGGACTGCCTTCATTTCTGTTTTAGACCTGATATTTCTAATGTCTGTCAGCTACCTGTAGGATCTGTGGGTACATGTAGCTGTATTTACTGGTAGGTTGGGTATCTTGACACTCGTCTTTGAGTGTGGTGCCTTTATAAAGCAATGTGCAAGTGCAGAATCTGAGACACTAATGACGTTATTTGCCAGAGTCCCAATCTCTGCCCAAGCTGTAATTCAACGCTGCAAATTAGTCTGTAGATCTTAGCCAGTGTTGTCTGTTTCCTGGCTAAGTGCTAAAACTGCTGGTGTTGCTTTCTGGAACTGGAGACCCTGACACTTTTATCTTTAGGACTTGTGCCTTTATGATTTGAAAGCAGTCCTTGCTTTAATTTTCTAGTGAAAGGGCCTAAAATCAAAGCTCTGGACATTTTAGAAGGGTTAAGTAGAACACTTTAGTGAAATATTTTTTTTAGGCCTGCAGTAAGCAGGTCTGAGGCCAGAAATTGGTGCCAGAGTAAGTGCCTTTCTATGCCTGTGCTCTCCTGCTCCTCTTGTACTTTTATGATCCTCTTGAAACAGTGGGACATGTTCTCATTTCCTGGGACTTCTGTTGAAGGCAACTGGTTTTCTTTTCAAGGTGATTCTTATGTTTCCCCTCATGGCTTCCCCAGGTGACCAACCTCCGTTCCAAGGTGTCCTACTCTGCAATTGTCACTCTGGGAGAGCTCTTTGTGACCTTGAAGAAGGACATGGACTCTGAGGTGGATGAGGTTGCTCAGGCCCTTCTCCAGATGGTGTCCAACTCCCCAGACTTTGTTCAGAAAGCAGCCAGTCAGACCCTGGGGATCATGGTGGGGAATGTGACTCCTGCACGAGCAATGACTGCCCTCATGGACATGGGAGTCAAGTAGGTTCTTCTTCTTCTTTAAGTGATATTCTTCACCTTCTAGTGTGTGGGATGGGGAAGGGATGAGACAGAGAATGGGAATGGTGGGAGGGAAGGGTCCTGTATCTTGCATCTTCTGTGAACTCAGGGACTTGATTCTCTGATCAACCTCATTTCTTTCCTCTTGTCACCTCTTTCTGCCTTCCTGCAGCCCATTAGTTCTCAGAATCACAGACCTGTAGAATATGGGGAGTTGGAAGGGGCCCATCAGGACCATCGAGTCCAGCTCCTGGCCTTGCACAGAACAGCCCAAGGGTCACACCAAGTGCCTGAGATTGTTGTCCAAATGCTCCTTCAACCCTGTCAGGCTTGGTGCTGTGACCACTGCCCTGGGGAGCCTGTCCCAGTGCCCGACCACCCTCTGGGTGCAGAACCTTTCCCTAACCCCCAGCCTGACCCTCCCCTGTCCCAGCTCCATGCCGTTCCCTCGGGTCCTGTCGCTGTCCCCAGAGAGCAGAGCTCAGCGCCTGCCCCTCCGCTCCCCTCGTGAGGGAGCTGCAGGCCGCCATGAGGCCTCCCCTCAGCCTGCTCTGCTCTGGGCTGAACAAACCAAGGAACCTCAGACGCTTCGCACACCTTGCCCTCTTGACCCTTCACCATCTTTGTAGCCCTCCTTTGGACACTCTCTAATAGTTTTATGTCCTTCTTATACTGTGGCACCCAAAACTGCCCACAGTACTTGAGGTGAGGCCGCACCAGTGCAGAGCAGAGCGGGACAATCCCTTGTCTTCCCTTGATCAACTAGATGGGTGATCTTATCATAAAAGGAAATCAAATTTGTTAGGCAGGACCTACCCCTCATGAACCCATGTTGGCTGGGACCAATGACTGCATTGTCCCCCAGGTGCGCTTCAATAACTTCAAGGACCATCTTCTCCATAATTTTACCAGGCACTGACGTGAGACTGACAGGCCTGTAATTGCTAGGGTCTTCTTTCT
>JAUUDW010000029.1:283513-295478 GCA_032361385.1 Panulirus guttatus
CCCATGACTTCTTATCCTACATATGTGGTTTGCCTTTTGTATATGGGATACAGTGTGTCACTACCACTGAGCAAAGTTGAATACTGTCTTTAAAAGTTTTAGACCAAATTACATATCATTGTATATGAATACAAGTTACATATCATGTCTCATATCCAAATTGACACTTTAAACATATCATACAATCCTCTATCATTTTTTATGGTTATTAGTAGTTGCCATATACTTGTTGACAAATGATGCTTATGATATGTACAGATAAAACTCTAGGCTGGCCTTTGTCAATAGTGATCTATTAATTAGATTAAGAAATTTTTCTTTTATTATATTATAACAACATAGTTCAAATCTTTTGTCACAAACCAGTGTTCATATTTTTTGCAGTACATAGTAGGACTTTCACACCTTACTGATTATTAACTACATACCAACTTTAGTTGATTTAATGAACTTAGAAAGTCCCACAGGAGTACCTAAAATCTGTGCTGTGTTAACATATATCGCTTTTGTTTCTATATGCGATAATGATCACATAAGCAGCAGTGAACATTGGATCATGCATTAATGAGATATTTACTTTTCATAAAACAGAGGAATTTCTTGGTAATGCAGCATCCTCTGTTCAGCATAGGTGTGCATGTGTCATGATACATTGGCATTATAGGAAGTGGTGCATGGATCCAGTGTGTAGAGCCTCACCCCTTGAGCTGTGCCTGTCAACCGTCCCAGGTTGCTGGATGCTTCTTCTTACATTATGTACCTATTGGTCACATTCCTGCCCGAGGCTGTGGATCTTTGATATGGTGATTGTCACTGTCTTTGTTCAATCACACCCATGTTCATTCACTCATTCACCCACTTTCACATACCTTTTTCATTGCTTTCACGTTTCCTTGTAACTCCCTCTCCTATAACTTTTTTGCAGTTTCCTTTACTTCCCTTCCATATCCTCTCTCTTACCTTCTCTTTTTTTCTCTCCATTTATCATGTTCTTTCTCTCTCCCATTTTTTCCCTTATTTGTTTTAACTTGATGACTTTCTCTTTCCTTCCTTTTCTGTGGCTATGCCATCTTGATTCCTCTCTCCTTTTTCTAGAACTTATTCTCTCTTATATCCTTTTATTTTCCATTCTGTCTGTCCATCCTATCGCACTCCTTTATTCCCCTCTCTTCCATCCCCATCTCACAGAGTATAAATTGACTTGCTCCTTATCTTAGGTAATCCAATGATTACAGTGGCACTGTTGGCAGGCAAACTCTTGTTAATGTTGATATTGGTCCGGGCTGTGATTTAGTGTATGCAAGCGCAGGAGATGGTTAGCTAGGTCAAATGATTCGACAAAGTTTGTCTGGTGGGCAGAATGCTCGGAGGAGACAGAACTGCTTCACTCACCATGTATACGATTGGAACCCCCTCGGCAGGGACCACAGGGCTTCCTTATAGGGCTTCAGTAAAAATGACTGCGTTGGATGAATGCATATTACACTTTATAGGCATGCTTCTCAGAAGGACCTGTTGCATTTATATAATATTGCAGAGAAGCAAAATTTTAACTACATTCACTAGACAGTGCTTAGAATGCTAAATTATTGCAAGCCTGTTATGTGAAATTCAGATCTAACAGTCCTCAAGAATGTCATTATTATTTAAGTTACATGGAAGTCCTGTGCAAAAGCGAGGCTGACAGCACAAGCTGTGTAAAGTTTCACCTTTCTAACATTTGTGGTTTTACATAATGTTGATATTTGCATTGCTTCTAGTGTGAGCACATGTTTGTGTTGGGGTACTGCCCTGTGCAGGTGTGAGGGCCGCCTGTGTTGTGGGTGCAGCGGCCAGCCAGACTCTGCCCTGGGGGTCCCAATATTTGCCTTCTGGCTACAGGGTCAGGGGTAGTTTTACCTGTATAAATATCAAGACATTGTTAGCTTATATGCTGTTAATGTTGACCTTGATGTAAGACCTATGTTATTTGTACCATTATCTGTGTAAATTATTGTTATGACAAGTAGGTGGCTGTACTAAGATGTGATATGCCATTGGCATAAGGGCAAACTTTGCTCACAACTGTAGCTTCCAGCTGCACAATAAGTATGAATTAGATTGCAAGATTAGATAATGCACAAAGCAGTGTTAAGACTGAAGTTTGTTAGCCAAAGGTTAGGCATGCATGCCTATTTTTAGGGAGCTTTTAACTTTTGTTACAGGCTTATAATCACCCGAGTTAGTTAAAATGAGACTTGTTATCAAATGAATTGTTCTTTAGGGTATTGAACCCATTTGTACTAATAGAACACAGACCAATGCTATGATGTATAATGTATAGTTTGGCACTGCTTTGACAGTGTCTGATTTTATTGATCCAACTCTGCTAACAATTTTAGATTATTCATTATTGATGTCTCATGGTTCCTGACCTGAATGAGTTTTTGTATAGGAGATGAACAACGAAGGATGAGCTTATCGTGTAGCTGGCAGCTGTGCTCTTAGCTGTGGCGCTGAGACAGCTACAATGTGTTCAGTTCTGCTTTCAACGAGTTGGTATCCTAACCAGGCAGCACTGCCGGTTATTTCACGGCTGCCCACATAAGACTTCGCCCTGGCTGATGCAGTGCCCACACACTACATCCTCATGAGAAGTAGAGCAGTTTTTCCTGATAGGGTATTTTATAATGTATTTAGACTTTAATGCACCAGCACATTCTCTATACCACTGAGCTTCCTTTTAGGTTAAGGTAACTTTAGTCATGTTACTTTTCTAAAGGACTGTTGATTTTTTTTCAAACCAGTTGTCATTTTGAAAGAATGTAATGGAAGAAACATTAAAAATACCAACTGATTCTCATAATTAGTTACCACAATGGGGAACATATTATTTAAGCTACTTAAAAGGCAAATATACATCAGTGTAGTCCTCAGTAAAGAAATTGTCATTTGCAGTGCTTTATAGCCAAATGGGAAAAATTTTACCAGGGCAATCATGCGTGGGCAGCCAGGGCTCATTTTAATAGTGTTTCCACAACATATCAGATAAGATCCCTCCTTTTAAACTGCCATCATTTGTAGTTGTTACTCTATGATCCGTTTTCCTTGTAGATGATAGACAGGTAGGATGACACACGGGCGGGCCGCTTGTCACCACATTGCCAGGCAGAGCTGGTGGTTTGGGAGATCAGAAACTTATGATACTTCTCCTATCCTGTAATTGTGTGGGATGCCAATTAAAGTTAAAATGATGAAAGTGATGCAGATGCACTTACCAGTTGTGATAGACAGATTGTTAAATTAAGAGTATTTCATTGGAATCAGAACAAAGTCAGAGGGCCTATTCATCATGACCAGCATCTAGAAATCCCAGGTTACTAGCGGTATTACCTTGCCGGGTAATGTGGCGGTGGTATACCGCGGCCCAGGCCAGAAGCAGCATTCTGCTGCTGTATCCGCTGGTAGCTACGCTTGTGGCAGTGAAACTAACTGGAGGTGATGGATTAGGCCTGTGATTATTGCTGAACAATTCACTTATTAGTATTTGTTCTAGTCATTGTCAAATTGGATTGCTATTTATATAATGGATTTCATTCCAAAAGAAATTTGTAATTGGGGATATTTTGTACTGTATGTGGTGTAACCATGTAAATTGACAAATCTTCCTCTTGAACATGTACTTGTGGCAAGGGGTCCCCTGTTAGCACTGGCTTAAGGATGAGTGGTTCTCACCTGGTACATGAAAACACTGCAACCCACACATAACCTTCTATGTAGTGGCTACATGAGGCCATCTACAGTTAATTACTGGCAGTGAAAGACGTGTAATGACATGATACAGGTGTTTTGATGGTTCATGGACTATATTTTGTAATTACTGTGATTGAGTTAATATACTAACAGATACTGTGCCCATAGCTAATATGCTGGACAGAGGTTCATAATGGTAACTGATATGTTTATACTGTTTGGTGTTGTGTAGTAGAAAATATGTACATAATTTTTAATAGAAGTGTTAATGTAATATTGTTTCTAATTTGGTATTTTTGTTTTTATTTTGTTAGTGTTGACGTCAGCAATTGAAGACAATATATATTTGTACTAAGAGTTTAATGCTTTTAAAATTTGCCTGTTATGTTTATGCTAATAAATTTCAAGCTCAAGCTTAATTTAACTCTCTAAGAATTTTGCCTTGTAAAGGTATTTTTGTTGTAAAAAATTACTAGTCTTATACTACTAAGCAGGTGAAAGTGGTCTGACTATAAACCAATGCTTCAGCTAAAGAGGAAATCATTAGGCTATATAGAATCTTGATTATCCAGAACATTGAATCTTTATATTTATATATGGATAGATGTATTTCATGTTTTATATTTGTAAATAATTGAAAATGAGTGAGTGAAATCAAGGGATAGGAATGTAATGTTTGCAGAAAAAAGTTTTGATTTTCAGGTCTTAACTACTAAGATGAAGACTCAAGGTCTGACTTGGTACAGATTAAGTGCAAGAAATTTAACCGCTTTATACTGTGATGTTGCCTTTTTTATTGTGATTTGATATGAGCATATCAACTGATTGGTTGGATGCCTTGTTGAAACACTAGTTGTTGGTAAACTTTTTTAAGGAATAATGCTTGAGGCAATATTGTACAGGGTAGAATGCAGGGGACCCCAGTGTGCTTGATTTGCCTGTGATAAGATGTGAAAAGTGAAGGGCATCCCCTCTGTAGTAGTGAGAGCCAGTGGTGGGTATTAAGACGACGGTCTCTAAACGTATACCCCACTGCTGACACCACCTGCAGACGAAATCAAAACTTACAAGTTTATAGGGATGCTCTTGGACAGTGTTTGTGGCCCTGCTGGTAGTCTTATAGCCAGTGGCAAATGGAGAATTAATTTTATTCACTTGTGATGTGTTTTTATGAAGATCTAGTTTTTAGTCAGTTGAGTGATTAAAAGTATGGACCTTTTGAATGTCCCTTTTTCACCAAAGGCCCTTCATTATTCCTGCAGTGTTTGTACCTGGAAAGTATCAAGTATTGTGCATGTGTGTTCCTTTTGTTACCTGTTTGGAGGCCAGTGAGACTGGCTTTGGTACCTGCATGATATAAAGAGTGTTGGGGGGGGCGTGCCCTTCACAAGTATACAGATCGTAAGACATATGCTGTTGATACTGCATTGCGACAGGCGATGATGGTGACCGCGATACAGAAATGATAGGCACATATCATACTGTGTACAGTAGATCTTTTCAAATTGTTATTCATAACCTTTCATTACCAGGGACTCAAACAAATACAGAGACTCTGGTCTATATTCTGTGGTAATTTGACCCCAGCCAACTAATCTGTCCGTACGAGGTTGTCTTGGCAGCATTTGTGGACATTGCGTCCCTCAACTGATTGGTGCCTTTTTTCCAGATATGTATATTATTATCAACTAGAATATTGTACTATATATTAGAGCACAGGTGATTCCATATGATTAAGGTTTAATTTGCTTTAAAAGCATTGTGATAAGTGTGTTATAATGGAACTCATGTGATATAACCAAATTATAAAATTAGATGTGGTATAAGTCTTGTAATAGATAAAAATTAAGTCACACCATCAGAACTGAGGGTCATGTCCACAGAA
Source organism: Panulirus guttatus (assembly GCA_032361385.1). Lineage (NCBI taxonomy): Eukaryota > Metazoa > Arthropoda > Malacostraca > Decapoda > Palinuridae > Panulirus > Panulirus guttatus. The sequence goes on from JAUUDW010000029.1 coordinate 289,131, forward strand.
ACAGTTCTGATTTTATGGTCCTGCTAAATGAAAACCTCGTGCGTCCTGACAAGGTCTCGCTCGTGCCCTAACTGTATCTTGTGCCAAAGAGACCCGGGGCCCATGGCTCAACAGCTGATAGCTGTCAGTGATGCACTCGGCCGGAGGGCACCTCGTTACCCTCACTCCCAAAGTATACTTAACTATGGAGAAATAGAACCGTCCTTTTGGCAATAACTACCCCACTGAAGGATGTGCTCCCAAGGTGGCTGGCCCGGGCAGGGGAGGAGGGAGGGGTGTGGCGATGCCCTCAGCCAGAGTGAGGGGCCCGGCTTCTACCTAACTGGTGGCAGTGGCGCATGGGATGATGGATCCGTGTACAGATGCTCGTCACAAAATGGTCTTTCTTAAGTTTTATATAGAAAATTATTAATTTATTCAAATTTAATATTGTGAGAAGCATTCCTGTAGTGGTTCAATTCCCCTTATGCCACTGTGTCCCTCACCTGGCCACGAGAGGAGGTGAAGCGCCAGGCCCAGGCGAGACCACTGTCACTCAACATTTCCTCTCTCGTAACAGTCTCTCATTTTTAGTACGAGATCAGTGCAATAATTACGACTAGACTACAATACTTTTGATTTACCATAATCATGAATTATTGGGCCTGGGGGTGGATGCCACCAGTTACATGTTATAGGCCTCTGCTTGCAACAGTTTACCCATAGTTGTTTTATTTCACTTTTATATTTGTAGTGTACCTGCTAGACAGCACATTTCTTGTACAGAGTTCCATGCATCCCCCATCCAGGCCCTTTGGCCATACAGTTCAATATCGCTTCCGTTGACTTCCACAGTAAAGTAGCTCAGTGGCCCGACTAATCCCCTGCCACCCCCTGCCCCACCCACTGCTGCCTTTGGCAGTGAGCAATCCTCACCTGACCCCTGCTGCTAGGTGGAGGACAGATGAAGTAGTCCATTGCATCTACACCAACATCTTCCACTATGCAGCAGGAAACCTTTGAAGTACCAGTCCCATTTGCAGGTGTGGTGCAGCAGGTGGGGGCAGGTGGCTGCTGGCTCCATGCTGGGGTCGGGCTGCTACCAATCCACATGCCCATACACACCTGCAGTTGCTGTTATTGTTCTGGTTCCCAAGGCTTGGTTCACATCCTTACTCTGTTGGTTAGGTTCAGCCTATCATATCACGTTTGTAGTCCATTTATCTCAATAAACAACGAAAATGAGCTATTATTTCTTTTTTTCCTCTACTGTATGAATAATACATATTGATAAGATAATAACCTGTATAATGTACTTTTAAAGTAATAGATTAAAGATTGCTTTTATAGTTCTCATAAGGTAAAATGTCTTAATGATAGATTAGATAAATCAGAAAAATTTGACATGGTATATTACTGGAGTACTGAATGAGATGAATGCAATAGAAGATAATACTAAAAAGAGTAATATTGTATGCTGTTGAGTTTGGGATGAGGAGAACAAAAGTAGTCAGAGGATTACTGAACTTATGCCAAACATATTGTGTATCAATACTTTTTTAAGGCATAAACTCGTAATAAATGCTTGTATTGTTGTGTCTGGCAGTAAGTATTACTCACTTTTAGTCTGCAGGACTGAGGTGTGGAAAGCAAATACAAAAAGATGTGATAGGCTTGGGTTAAAAGTAGAGTCACATTATTGTAAGAGCACATTGTCATGCATAGTATACGAAGTGGATAGTAAGAATGCTGTATAAATGATAATGAGGAAAGTATTGTGTATACAATTATAAATTTACGGTTAAGACGCGAGACAAGTTGGCCATATCATGTGGCATTGTCAATAATGGTAACTTTCTGTTAAATACGAAGCGAATGAAGTTATGAAAAAAAATGTAAGGAAAATATTGTGAATATTGCAAAAGAGATTCATTGGTAGAAGAGCATGAACAACAACTTAAAGACAGAAATCATTAAGCAGTTATCTTGTGATAGTAAAATGAATAGGTATTAGTCATGAACAAGAATGGATGGTTATAAAGCTTCAGAAAAGAAATTAAAGGGACCAGGTAGAACAGTATTGCCAGAGTCGATGAGAAAAAAGATGAAATTTAAGCATACAATTTAATGCCAATAAGACTGATATTTTGCAATGTGAAAAGCTTCAGAAAGGTTAATGAAGTGAGAAAGTAAGTAAAGGTGCAAACAGCAGACCTATCAAAGCAAGATAAAGTTGCAGAGGATGGAGGTAAATCAGAATATCTACCAAAAGTCTGGAGGAATAGACTGGAGTAAATTTTCAAGAGAGACTCTTACCATTATTCAGAAATAAAGTTGAAAAATGATAAGGTACCTGGAGTGGACAAAGTAAGCGGAGATATTGAGTGAGTTCATGAAACATTTCATGCAATATGTAAGACATGGTGCTGAAGTCAAGACCACATAATGGCACTGGACCTTTGACCATGATCTTGATTACACATATAGTGGCATCTACATTTACTAAGAGGGGACAAGTGGCAAAAACTAAGTAAGAAGAATGGGTAAAGTAACAAATGAGGAGCCTTCAACTTAAAAAACAACATAAAGAAGTTAAAGTGAAGGACTGAGTTCCAAGGCAGTATAAATGTTTAGAAAAGATGACAGAGTATTGAGAAGTGTCAAACAAGACAGATCAAGAATAAAATGGAATGAGACAAAAGACTATGTAGGGAAGAGAGTTTTTATCATGAAAGATTGTTCGAAATTGTGAATTAGACCCAAGGTGGGATACTCTGGAAATGGAGTACTGGATACTGACAATGTATTACTATATATGTTTAAGATAACTACATGGGAGGTACAGATTCTCATATCTCGCCCTTAAAGATATCTTCAACCATATGTAGTAACGTGGGGGTAAAACTTCTCAATAGGTGTTAAAGGACTTCACCTGTGAGCTGTATCTCACAAACAGGAATGCAATCAAGAAGACACCTGTATCATTTTCAGTGGATGAAAATAGTACATTGCCTTCAAGAACCTTCTTACCTTTAAGGAGCTCTTCCCTGCTTCTGCATGAGGCACAGACTGGAAATTACATAAGCCCCAGAAAAAGAGGTCCAATGGGTACATAATGATTAGTAGATTCTCAATAACTGTTAGAGAAAACATTCTTCTCTTTTTAGTTCAATATTTTTAACTCACTATGTAGGATAATTAATCTGTGAAGGATTATACACATTATTTGTTTATATCAATCAAAATACCAGTCAGAATTTTATATGAAACATGTTTCATAATCTGATATCAGCCTTGGTGGAACTAGGTTGCATGGTATGATGAAAATAGTAATAACTTATAATTTAGAAGAATGCCTATACATTAGCAGTAGATGAATACAAAATATCACAGTTTGATTAAGGAGAATCATAAAAGCATTTATACAGAAATGTATATCAGCAACCTTCAACACATCTGGTGCTAACTGACCATTTACAGCAGTCAATATATATCACAATTAAATGGGTATGATAATAAGGTAAGCACAGGTTCTATTGCCATTTCTTTTTCATCAGGACTGTACCTCAGTCACAGAATCAAATGAAGTTCCAAACCTCTGTAGTTACGTAAACACTTAATTTGCTTTTAGAGCTTCAAAACAAGTTACTGTGTACATCATGTATGTGAATGAGGATCTAGAATTTGAGTCATCAACAAATCTGGATGATATCATTTGGAAGACTAAAGTTGTCAACAAATGATGCAGAAGAAAAAAATTTTGCTTCAAACACTTCCAGTTTAATACTAATCCCATAAAAAAAAATCATTATAATGTACTGTCAGTAGAATAAGCTTTCTGTACTTGTTTACACAACAACATTTCTTCAGTGTCACATATTATGTATCGAACATACATAAATTTTGTCATTAAAAATGAAAACATGACAAGCCCATACAGTATTATAAGTTCTTTTGAGGAATCTCCATTTATACTATACCTATTTTGTTATATATACATATGATATCTTCAACCACAAATTTGCCATGAAGCAACCAATTTTTTCCTTATCAGATGTTGCACTTTATATCTTTCATGTCATGAAGACACAGTACAGGTATAGAGAGAGAACATACTATGTTCGTCAAACCCTTTATATAATTTAAGCAACTTTGAGAATTTCTCTAATACTCTAACAAATGTTGAGCTTGTCGAAAGGCTAATGGATTTCCATGTAGTAGTAGTTTTTTTTTAATCTAACAGGTACATTAAAGATTGAGAGAATTATCACTTTAACATTTTTCACTACATCTAAAGAAAGGTAGACTGGGAAGCATCTTTTTATACAACTCAGTAAAGTCCTTCAAAACCGAACTTAAACTTTGTTCAGAAGGAAAAATTTTGGAGTGTTGTAATAACAACTATGTCAGTACTTTCCAGATACTTAATAATCTTTCGTTCAGTTTTTCAAAAGAAAGGTTGTGGTTTTAAGAAGCTGTATTAAATGGATATGATCCAATGAATTTTGCAAACATCTAAAAATACGAATCTATACAGTAAAAGCATATTGGTGTCTTATTATTACGCACATCCTTACTGTCAGTGGGGCTTTATAGGATATCCCTTGATTTCTTTTTAATATATCTGAAATACTTAAGATTCAAATTTCTGTACTGAGTACGACCTTCCTAACTTTTTCTTACACATATTCATACAGTTAGGGATGCAAAATTTGTGCTTCTAAAGCACAAAAATTCGAAATCTGTGGTCCAAGTCATATAGAATTGTCAACTTGAATAACGAGCTTTTTGAATTTTTTCTCAACCCTGTACTGGAGAAGCAGGAATCGTCGTTGCTGATGACTGACCTCATGTTTTTAAAGACCCATGCTTTCATCTTTTTTTTTTTTTGTCGTAATAAAAACTGCCATTCTAATGTTTGCTACAAAGGTGTAGTGTAGCAAAGAGGTAACATATTTTGCTAACCGTTTTGCAGAAGGTGGAAATATTAGATGTGTAGGTGCATCATGGGTCACATGCATAATGAGACTGCATGAGATTCTAAAATCATTTTGAACACCGGAAGGTGTTAAAGGTTGTTCGTTTGGTGGATGTATGACGTTGACAGCCTTAATGACCCTTGCGGTTGATACGCCTAAAGCTCAAACAACTAGCCAGCCATTAGTGCATTACCTGAGTGAGTCATGGTGTTGGCAAGAACTATTTACGATGTAATGGCATGGTAAAAGCTGTTTAAATTCTACTCCTATAGTGAATTTCTAAGAATATTACCAACTGAAAATCAGTGCAATGACGTTCGATTGGCCGACCTGGATAAGGATACTATTCAAATGGTGTACAATTGTAGTGGCTTACCTATTTTGGGGGACATTTTTTGTTTATGAAAAGACCAAATGATTTTATCTGAAAAAAAAAATATCCATGTTGTGACTTCAGGTAGGTGGATGGTCGTATTGATTTCAGTTACATAATGACCCATTACCCAAAAATGATAAACTTGTAGACATTGTGGCAGCTCAAAAGCATGTTAATGATTTTTCTTTATTAGTGAAAGACGAAAGCTTTACTCATGAAAAGATTTAAAGTGCAGACGAAACCATACTCTCCCGCTGTTGCTTGTCAAGTCAGTCTATTGCTGCAGGTGAGCCTTCATTGTTTGGCGTCAAGGTAAATATGCTTATGCTTGTCAAATGCAGTTGGTGCTCACAAATATAATGTGTTTAGGGTCTAAAAGGAGAAACTGTATTACCCGGTATTCACAGAGTTAATAAATGGGCTTAGATTACTAAGCAGCTGACATCTAAGTGGTTTGTACCATTTTGTAGTAGAGCTGTGAGGGCTAGGTATTATCGTTTTAATTTAGGGTTTCCGGACGTTGGCAAGACTATTCTCCACATGGCTCATAATTTTGCGCATCTTTCTCCTGCAGTGTTAGTTACTAGAAATGTTTTTGCAACATTTCTTCCTTTAGCTGTACTTCTCTGCACCTCAAGCCCATGGGTGCACGAAGTACAGTTACAAAGGAATTGGTATGCTGTGAGTCTAATGCCGAATCATTTGCAAATGGGATCAAAACGCTAGAAAAATCTAACGCCAAGAATTGCATTTATTTTCGTACACATTCATGGCACAAGCTATGACCGCTCTCTATGGTCAGTGACCCCGACAACAAAGGCAACTTTTAAAGCTTCAGAATTTCAAGATGTGAGCAGCAAAAATGTTATGGTGTGCTAGAAGGGTTTGAACAGTGAGGTGACCAAGAACGTGCTTGACTATGATACACCACGTGTATCATCTACCATTTCCAAAGTCTTTGAATCCCTCCTCAACTCCCATATCCTTAAACACCTCGAAAATCACATTCTTCTC
>JAUUDW010000029.1:300266-313863 GCA_032361385.1 Panulirus guttatus
ACCCTGTATAAACGCTGGCATCTCAGCAGGATTACAGGGCTGCCAACATACGGCTGAAACAACTCTCCTTTCACAATGCTTCTCGTCACTGGTCTCAAATTGTTTCACCGAAAGCATGCACCAATACTTTTTGGAGCGAGTGTATATACTATAGTATAAATGAAACTTACTATTACCCCCATCAATGCCGTTAACCCCACCACCAACTTCGGCACCACACCCCTCACTTCTAGCCCCACAGTCATTATTAGTATAGTCCCTGAAACTGCTTTGGTAAATGAAATACAGTCTCTGTAAAAAAAGATGCTGCTGTATTGCATCCTGTTACTCTACATACACATTTACAGATAAATACTGCACAGTATTTCATGAGTGTCTGTGTTATAAGGCAGCTTAAGGTCCACTAATGGTCCAATATGATAACGGATCGGATATATAAGAAAACAGATTTACCAAACAGGTCTCTCCCAATCAATCTGGTACAGTAAGGCTTCATTTTATGTGGTAATTGAGGCCATAGAGGGAACAGAGATAAAACCTGACACTAAAATGATATTAAAATGTGGAAACTACACGGAACTAAGCAGTTTCTGTGGTAACATTGATTGAGAAAATGAGTTCTATAGACATGATTCAATTTTCTTCTTGTGGAAGATTCTATGAAATTTTCATTAAAGGGGTAGGAACATGAATACCCCTTGCTTGAAATACAAAGGAAAAGTTGAATAAGAGAGAGTGGTTTTGCAAAAGATGTCAAAAAAGATGTATTGTGAAGATATAAGTGGCATAGTTTTATTTTAAAGTAGTTGAAATATTAGGGAACTGATTCTGTCAGGTTGTTTAGCACCTGATTTTTTTTTTTTTATGTATTTTCTTAATATAGTCCATTGTGCCGCATTCAAACTTAGTTTGCTCACAACCCCACGAGAGGCTTGCATGACAGCTTCCAGTTGCCATGTGGTAGTACATACACTTTCTTGGTAATTGTTTTGATCGACTACATTAGTGGTTAATGTTAGTGACTTGGGCAGTTTACTTTGCCATGATAACTTTATGCTGTACTTCATAACATCCAAAATAAAATCCAAATGCAATGAGTGATAATGAATGCAGCGATACAAAAGGAAAGAGGAAGAGCATTAGTTTGGAAATGAAATTGAATGATTTTTGTTGTTCCACTAACAATCATCCATCAGATTTATCCACCAAGCCTTGATGTGTGTCTTTTCTGACTACTTTGGTGGGCATTCATACGGTGAAGGACTGTTGATATAGCATATTTCATATACATGATTTTGTGTTCATTCATTTTGTTGTTTTTTGTTGCACAGTGGTACAATATATATAAATGTCTGTTAGTGGAACAGAAACTGTTTGCTATGTAGGTGATGCACAAGATAATTTATATTGTACTGGACTGTATTTGAAAATAACAAAATTAATTGATACAGCTTTATGTATTGTATAAATGCACACCAGAGATGGCTGACGAGTCTAAATATCAAGGCTTGTGGAACACGTGTAATTACCTATTTTATTGTATGGGGAAAGAGTTTTACCCTCATGGAACTGCAACTCTTTAATGTTCTCTTCGATCGCACAACCTTTTGAACTTTGGTATGATCTTATGTACCACATACTCTCTCAATCCATTCTGATCAAACACCATTCTTAGACTATAAAAGTACATCTTTACATCTTTTTTAACATGTTTCTTGCTTAATTTCATCCTGTGGTCACTGGTTGCTCTCTGCATACATCTTTTGAAGAACTGTTTATAGTTTCAATCAACAGTTTTGTTTAAAATCTTAAAATGTTGTGATCATATCACCTCTCACTCATCTCTCTTTCATGCTAGGCAAATTTAAGGTTTGTAGCTTTTCCCAGTAACTCAGCTCTGAATTCTGGTAGTATCTCTGTTGCTCTCCCATGGACCTTCTCTACTAGCTCTTTGTGCTTCTTTAGGTTTGCTGACAAAACTTGAGAAGGGTATTCTAGTTTTGGCCTTATTTATAGTATGAACAGCTTGCTAGTTATTTGTTTATCCGTATACTATCCTTGAAAGCCGTTTTAATATTTGCCAGTAGACAGTTTGTCTCCTTTACTATAGTCTAAAGGTGGAACTTTAGTGACAGGTTAGGGGTGATGTCATCTCCCAAGTCATTCTCACACACAGACTTAAGTTTATTTACTGATAGATGATAATCAGTTTGAGGCATTTTTTTATCCCATTCTCATGTCTTTACATTTGCTTTGTTTGAATTTCAACTATGTATCAGCCCAACCTTGGACACTGTTTATTGTAAGTTGATGAAATGTAATAACCTATTTTTAATGTAGAGGGAGGGAGTTTTACTTGTACAACCTTTTAAACATCTGTATGTTTTCCACATTTAGCACTTCATCTTTCATTATCTTTCATTCCTCCACCATTCAAACACTATAAAAGTACGTCTTTATTGCCTTATTCCTACATCTTTCAAAGATCTGTTGATTGTTTACATCAATCTGGTTTAATATATTAAAGGTTGTGATCAAGTCACCCATCACTTTTTATCTTCCATGATTGGCAAATTTAATGTTTCTAGCCTTTCTCTGTAACTTGGCTCTCTGAATTCTGTTGTCCTCCCATAGACATTCTCTATTAGCTCTTTGTGCTTCCATAGGTATGGTGACCAAACCTGAGAAGGATATTCTAGTTTTGGCTTTATGTATTATGTGAACAGTTTGATGAATATTTCCATATTAATGTACTTGAGAGCTATTCCAATATTTGCCAGCAGACAGTTTGTCTCCTACTATTCTTTTAATGTGAGACTCTAATCAACAGATTAGGGATGCCAGCTCTCAAGTCTTTCTCACATACAGACTCCTGAAGCATATTTACTTCTAGGGAATAATCATATTGAGGCTTTCTTTCACTTTGTCCTATCCTCCTTACTTTACATTTGCTTATGTTGAATGTCATCAACTCAGACCACTATTGTAGTCTGATTAGTTCTCCTTGTAAGCTGATATGTGGGGAGGAAGTTTTAAGCATGTTAAGCACCAGTCTCTTGAACAGTTAGTCATATGACTTCTTGAATATCTGAATGCTGTCTGGAGTGTTAGTTTTATTGGGAGCACCACAGAATATTCAGTTATGCTTCTAAACTAATGAACGTCCTCTTGGCATGTTCCCTCTTAAGGGAGTGTTCATGCAGTATTTTTTCTCTGGTGTATATCATACACATATTTTTGTACTGATTTATTTTATTATTTTTGGTTACATCCCTTTACAGTGTAAATGATTAAGTGTATGATTGAAACAGAAAACAGACTTACTGCCTTGTCACAACCTCTGCCTTCACCAGTCTTATTTATTACCTGCTTTTTGTATTATTTACTAAATACAGCTAATTTGTTGCAGACACAGGGCAATAATTGTGCACGATAATCTTGTAAACTGTTTAGTGGCAATTTCATGGTAGTATTAAGACCGAGACTTTGATCCTGATAAGTTTGTGGCCAAGAAGTCTGTGGGAAATTGTGACTTATATAGCATAACATTTACAGGGAATGTATCTCATGTCTAGAGGAGAAATTTTTACTGAGATGATATGGCATTAGGTTGGAACAGTCAGAAATTCTGAAAGAATGTTCTAATGAGGTGAAGGGGAATGATACATAGAAATTTACATACACCGTAATAAGACAGAGTTAGAAAGTTTTGTACATACGAAAGAGATAGCATTACAGGGAAATCTCAAGAAATTTCTTAAGTTCTTGGTGTATTGAAAAGGCTTTGTTTTGCTAACTTGCTCTTTGGTTGGAAAAGGCGTTTACAGTTACCGATATATAGATAGACAGATACATTTAAATAAATTGGCTTTGAGCATTTAATCAGACTTGTGACTGTTTGTTATTTCTGAAAAATTTGAATGATAATGACTGATGGAATTTTGTAAATCTCCTAAAAGGTTATTAGCTGAAGTAAACAAGAAGCGTGAGAACGAGGGGTTGTTCAAGGTCCTTCTTCACACAGACGCAGCTCAGGCCATTGGAAAAGTTCCTGTCGATGTCACAGACCTCAACGTTGACTACTTGACCATTGTTGGACACAAGGTATATTACTGTTTATTTTGTTGATTATTGTGGTAGAGAGCATCGTTTAGATGGTGGCCTTGTAACAGTCCTTGGAAATTTTCTTAGTGGTTCCTTTACTGTTTTGTTTCATAATAGTAAATTGCAAACAAATACTGACTCCTTATGAAGGTCTGCTCTGTTGGGTCAAATTAAGTTTGCTTCTAGAACTGATTTATTTTAAGATTTCTTGAGACTGAATGAGGAATTCTTAATGATTTGAGCCCAATCCTTGTTAGGAGGGAGTCTGATCTTTAGAAGAAGTGTAGGGTTTGTTGCAAACTAGAAGGCTTTTTTATGACTTGTTGTTGCGTGTTAATGTTAACGGCCTCATTTGGTAGGGTGAGCTATCAGGAACAGTGTTAGTGACATGTATATTTATTTATGAGCCAGTAGTTTTGATTTTGGTAGTAATTGGTAAAATTCTTAAGTTCTACCAGTCTCTTTCTTTGGCTAACAATGAAACTACAGTCGCTATTTTGTTTAGGAGAAGGCTTATTAGAACAGAGGAATAAAAGCTTCTTTGAGGACACATCATATGGTATGCTTTGTCCAGTTTTTGCATTCTAACAATGCTTGAAATTTACTGCTGTTGTTAAGACAGAGAAATTTTAAGACAAGGACTTATTCGATGTTCAAGGGCAAGAATTTTGCTGTCTGTTTGGAGAACTGGTATGATTTGCCATCCAAGAACTTATGCTAGGATTCATAATTGAAGGAAGTTTTCCATAATTAAAACTCCTTTTTTGCTTATTTTGCAGAATGACCAAACAACAAGATTTATAAAGGTTTAATTGGTCTCTTGCTAATGAGTGATTATGCAAAAGATTTATATCAATGTAAAGATCTTTTGGCCTTGGAAAACTGAGCTTTGTTAGGGCCTCAGGTAAAACCTTATGGATGGTTCTCTGTTAGAGAAAATTAACTTCAAGATGTTTGGTCTTCAGCTGGTTACTTCATATGATTTTTGTGCAGAGCAGATTTTCTTTCCCTCATATAATTTTCTTCTGAGGCTGAGTAGATTTTCCTTCCTTTACGATTGCTTTGTTAGAACTACTTCAGATGAGAGCAAAAAAAAGAATATGCTTAAAAAGTTAGCTATGATATTGTGAAATGCTTATTTTTTAGTTGGATTCCACACTTGCCCTCATTTCATTGCTCACTTACCTTCTCATTGGAGGTTTGGTCACCTTCGTATGACCATTAGGGTCTTAGACTGGGGAGATGACAGCAAACAGGAAAGTTTTTGTTGATGTGGCATCATAGTTAGCTACAGGAAAGGTTTATGACGTAGCTGGTGAATACAATCTTGTTGTTAAGTAGGTTTCACAGACCAATGTTGAAATACATTATAGTTATGTATTTTGTGCATTGAGTGTGTTTGTGGTGTACTGCTTTTTGTAAGACTGATAGCTAGTGAGAGAATGACAGCTGGTGAGAGAGTTACATGAGGTGAAGGCATGTGAAGCTCAGAGTTAATGTGCTTGCAAATACATTGGTAGTGGTGGAAATATCTCAGTTGATTCTTCTTGCTTTATCTGCTCTTACCCAAGTGAATTGGGTTCCTCCCATTTGCCCTGCTGTCTCTCTGAAACATTTGCTGTTGTATTTTATTGATGACGTGAACTAAAGTAATATGCAAGAAAACCTTTTAGTACAGTATGCTCATTATTTGTATATGCTCATTATTCTAAAGATATTACAGTCTTACACAGCATATGATTAGAACCTCACTGATGGATCAAACATTCATGTATGTTGAGATGGAAAAGTTTTGAATATACCTGAAAGGAAAAAGACAAAGGAAAATGTTATATGAATGATTAATATTTATACTTTAAGATGTATGTGAAGTCAAAACATTCATGATATTTGAAATGATCGAATTATTATATTTCTCAGAATTTTATTGATCATAGTGCACTTATTTTCAAATGATGCATTCCAGTATTATGGGCCTCGGATTGGTGCTCTGTATATCCGTGGCCTTGGCCATAAGACCCCAATATATCCACTGTTTTATGGAGGTGGCCAGGAACGTGGTTACCGGCCAGGTACAGAGAACACTCCAATGATTGCAGGATTGGGTCGAGCATCACTATTAGTTCATAACAATGTCCAAGACTACTATGCATCAATGAAGAAAACTAGAAACTACATGGAAAGGCAACTAAAGGTTAGTAGATTTTGTGACTGATGGCTAAAGAAAAATGTACAATGTAGTGAGATATCACTTTGGTAAGTTTTAGGTAAATGAGGTTAAATGAGATGTGGAAAATGAAGAGGCTTTTATCATAGAGATTAATTTTTGTATTTTAATAGAAGGTTCTAAGAATTCTTAAAAGATAAGTTACTTCTGTCATGTTACAGCAGCTGGATACTTAGTATGGTCAGCCCAGACCACTCCAACACAGTATCTACCTCTTCAAGTATCCCACCATTTGGAGGTCAGCCAAATGCAACTCTTAAAAATGAGTACAAGAACCTACTTGGGTTATTTACCCCTTCGTAATCCTAGGGACTGAACAAGTGGCCTGGAACTTGCCAGCCTTTAAAATAAGTCGTGGACGCTCAAAAATTTAGGGTGAATGCGATTATCTGCTAGGGTAGATGGGTGGAAAGTTTTTGTATCCCAAGAATCTTATGTTAGAGTGCAAAGATTAGTCTCCTGTCTAAAGAAATATCTACAGTGAAGGGCATTCATGGGACTAGTGGTAATTAGATGGGAAGATAGTTAAGTGTACTTGAGAGCTGGGATTTGGCTGTCCATATGCTAGATTGCATTGACGTGTCTCAGATTAATGCATATGACTGAACGGGAAAATAACCTATTGTAAATATTTGTCCGGTTCTTGTTTGACAAAATGCTGTTGCAGAACCTTTTTGTTTTTTTTCTTTTATATTGTCTTTTCACCTGAGATTGCCTTTGATTGGGGTATGTTTTTGTCTATAACATGTCAGTCTCTAATTACATAAGCACTGCTGTTGCTCTGCTTTATGTAGTAGGGAGTGAGGAATTGTGTAAAACTCTCAGTTGCATGAATTTTAGTTGATTGGGTTTCATTATAGATACGGGATCAGGTACTGTAGGCTCCAAAAACATACCAGATATTGCCTGTAAATTCTTCTTGACCCCTAAAGAAATCATTGGGAAATCTCAAACATTTATAATACATACTAACAGTCAGGAAGGACTAATAATGCTTTGCTTATGCAAAAGGAGGAGCGCTAAAACTTGGGGTGGAATTGGAATTGCCATGTACCTTGAACATATACATCGACTTCGGATCAAAACAATCGGTTTATGATCGGTGACTCATATGATGAATTGAAATTTTTTTTATTTTTTCTTCATAATTCTCTTTGTTATGTTCTTTGATGCATCACTTAAGAATCAGAAAATGAAAGAGAAAATAGGTTAGATAGATATAAGTCTTGCCTCCTCTCAAGCATTCTTGATCGTATTTATTTCAAATTATTCAACAACAAATTCATAGAATGATTTGGTAAATTGTATTTTTATGTTTTTTCTACACATCTCTCTTAAGACTGTTACATGATGCACGAATTAGAATCAACTACTATTTAGAAGAATATTAGAGAAAATGATTAGAGGAGACTCATGACAAAACACCTGAAACATAGATTGGCCAAAATATATGAGAATATGCTTTATGCCTCCCAGATTGCATATGTAATACTCCAATGAGCTGGTAAAACAATGTTTGATATGAAGTAAGAAAAGATTTTTAGCCAGTCAAAGAATACTGTTAATGATTATGCCTTAGTGCTCCCACCAGATTGGTCTTCCCCATTCTGAAATACATCATAAATACCAAAAGCATATAGTGAAAGACTATTTCTCTCTTATGATATGAAAGACCATAAGATAAGAGTAATAAAGTTAAGACATGAGTAACAAAGTTCTCAACTTCAGAGAGAAATGAAAGACTTTTGATGGGAGAGTACTTTTATCACAAGTTTTTATTTATCCCTGAGTAAGTTAGGGACTATATCACATATGTCTTAACTGTTATTCTTATAAGATGCTGTTTCATTTCATAGCTGAAAAATAGTTTCTCTCCTCCTGTGTTCTTTGAGAGAAAGAAAGATCGATGATTATTGCCAAGGGTTTGGATCACCATGAATTCCCTGTAACTCAGTGCCGGTCTTTTCCAAACACCCTTCTTGGTCAAATCACTATTGACTGAGGCATATTGCCTCAAATGGGTTGCTCTCAGCCAATGAGCAACCTCCAATGGGTCATTGTAATTGATTAGGCCACCGCTGACTGGACAGAGCTTGCTTTTATTGTTGGCATCACCATATGCATTCTGTTCAAAAGCTGCTATTTACAGGCTTCTTATAGATAAGCATTCTTTTTGTTTTGTTCCTTGTTTTATCCTATGTCTGCTCCAGTGTATTGTTTTGTAATTATAACACCTATTGTTTTTTATGTGCTTCATTAATATTCAAAGAATGCTATTCTGAGTTCATTTTGTGAGGGAGCTGGCTGGCAACCAATATGTGCTTGGCCTGGCTGCACCCTGCCTCCTCCCATGGACATCAACCCCCACCTTCCTCTTAACTTTGAAGGTTATTGTATGTTGACTTATTTATCATCAATATTTGCATGTGTTTTCTGCAGTGTAACAGCATTAGTAGTTCAGTATTGGTTACTGATGTATCATGCAGAGTTTTTGTGATCTGATATTCAGATATACAGCTCTGGATGTGCATGAGCACCACAGCAAAAGGCAACTGATATATACATACCAATTCATATCGCTGAACTTAGTGGATATGATACTAGTGGTATTGATGATTGAGCATAATAAGATGTACAGATATACAAATGTAAGGGTGGCAGTTGGTGCGTGTGGGGAGGAGTGTGATATGCTCTGTGCCTCATTGACAAACACTCAATGTTCAGTGTGCTGGCTACTGCCCATCCTGGTCATCAACATGCAAATAAATTGTAATGCCTACTGTACTTAAAAACAAAACAAAAAAACACACACCTGCGTATTGAATCACGCATTGCATATTGTGACTATCCAAACATGAACAAAGTGATTAAATATTTTTGTAATCTATACTCAAGAAAATGAAATTGTTTTCAAGTCTATGGTGAGGCAACATTACGACAGTGTCTTTCACATCTTTAATATTGTATTATATATTACACTGTTTCTCTCCACTTTGTACAAACTAGGATTGAAGGCTGTTACTGCCGAAATAAGCAGCTTCTAACCATCATTCTACACATATCGCTTCACTTTTTTTATTTTTATTTTTTTTGTTTTATTTTATTTATATTTTTTTTTTCTAAATCCTCTGTAGTTTAGGAATGTCAATGTTTAAGAACTGTTGGATAGTCTAGATATCACTGGGGCAGGAAGGTCGCATGTTGATCTCACACATCCTTAACCTTTAAACTTGCAACTTGCGCCCTTCCATGGCCACCTGTATACCGGTAGATTATAATTATTATTATTATTATTATTATTATTATTATTATTATTATTATTGAAATTATCATCATTATTATTATTATTATTATTGTTGTTATTATTATTATTATTATTATTATTATTATTATTATTATTATTATTATTATTATTATTGTAACTATTATTTCCTTTTGCAAGTTGTTGATGTTGTTAGGGAATTTTTTGTGATCTCAGATGTTCTTATCCAAAGGCTTTAAAAGTCAGGAGGTGAAGTTGATGAATGGGAATAATTCTGTTCCAATTCATTGCGTTGCTGTTTTAGTGCCAAGACATATATATGGATACACTGAACTAAGAACTTGTTTTTGCAACATAACCATCATCAGTATGTTGTAGTATCTTTTCTTTTATACAAGTAAGCAAAGATTGCCATATTAAATGATAATTTGTGCAAATTCGTACCAGAGGCTTTTCTCACTTTACACTCATTTATGAGAGATTTTGGTCGCAAGCACACAAAGTGCCTTCATTGTTTAGCCATTCTGTTCCTTGCAGTCTGAGGAAGGGTAAACTTGTAACATATACATTTGATGTATTCCTTGAATTATATATGTTAATAGTTAAAATTGGTTTATTGGTTTCTAGATTATTACAGCAAGTCTGACATGTTACATAACAGTTTCAATCCTCAGAATGGCAAGGAAAGGCAGCTTGACTATCCAGGCAACTACCTCTCTTGTCCGTCAAAACCCAATCAGACCCAACACATTTCTATACTATCCTGTAAGAGTGCGAGACCCCCAATGACGCATTATCCTGGGATGGCCGACATCTTTGGCTTTTTTTTTTCTAAAATATCTTCACTACTGACTTCCTGTATCAAAACTAAAGGTGCTGTTTTCTGATCACAGTGTAAATGAACTTTTTGTTATATCTAAGTTTGCTATCAATATCAAGTTTTAACATGAATTTAAGACATCCAGTAGAGAGTGAGGAACTTTCATCCCATATTCTGTTATTATTGTAAGATGACCAACCCACCTTTAGCATAGATAATCCAAGGCCAAGTCTTAAAGTATTATAAGTTTCTCCAAGTTCAGATTCATAAACTTCGACTGCCAGTTGTCTGCTATGGACTATGATATTGGGTCCACTTTGTACAGCAGGTGAAGGGTAGCCCTTGTAGCAGTGAATCAGGACTTGCATAATGCTTAATACAGAGGCTCTGATGTGGCATTTTGTGGCATGCTGAGGCTTAAGCCAGGAACAACTCAGTATTAATGACGTGGTTTGTAATTTAGAACCTTGAGTATTTTTACTTGCTTAGTTAATTTTCCTTTTAAGGAAAGAGAGGTTTCAAAATCTTACTGTAAGGATAACCACTGGTAATTTATCACACTTTAAACTATCACCAAAAATATTTGACACATTTTTCTTCTGTTTTTACATCACAGTTTTCTTTGGTTTTATTCCTGTATTTGAAAGCTTCTGTTTAAGACATGGTAATATTCATGTTAGTGATGCCATCTCTTGATCTTACTGGATTGACCAACTATGAGCAAATGTTCAAATGGCATGATATATGAGCCTCATGATTACTGTGATAAAGGAGCATAGAGGATATGTATCCACTCTAGAATGAAAAATGGTGTTAATGCGTGCCACAAGGAGGTTAGTTTATTTTAAATGCATTGCAGATAGTTTATTGACTGAAAACTTGTAATGAAGTATGCAAACAAAATATTTTTTAATTATATTCATATCAAGCACTTGAAATTTCTTCCCATGATGTAAAGGCCTTCATCACCAATCACGACTGTGGAACTGACACATTTGTTTGTTCAGTTCTTGAGGACAGAGCTTAGACAGTGACATAGCTGAATTAGGTCTGAGTGCCAGATATAAGTATAAAAGTTTATATTATATTAATGTGATAATCTGTTGATAATAGGCATCTTGAGTCATAGACTGTATGCTGAGTAAAGTATTATTTGATGATTTTAGTTTCTAACAATTAAATACCTTCAAAATATTTTTATTTGCATGTAACTCAGACTTATTACAGTTTTGTCCTGGTCTAAAGTATGTTACTGAATCTGACTTTGTTGTATAGTGTGTTTCTTGACCGTTTATAAGTTGACAGAAATATTGGCCGAAACAGTGTTTGCCCAAATGAATGTGGTAGACTGGATGAAATACCATTTTGTACAGTTGTATAAAATAGACATTTTTACGTGATTTTTTCTTTTCCTTATCCAATTTCTTGGCTTTTCAGAGAGTATTATGTGTGTTTTGACAATAAGGTACAAAATGTGAGGAGGCTTAATTGCATACAGCCTCAGGTCATTCACACACTTTCAACTCATCACCAATTTGCAAAAGTGAATCAAGACATCAGTATTAAATTACATGACACAAATTCATTTTACATATCAAATTGATTTTTCATGCAAGACTTGTTTCCGTTCACACCAACAACAAAAATAGAGGACATTAAAAGAGCAGAGATGAGACAAAGAGATATGATAATTGAAACTACTCAAACATCAACAATTTCTATGGTAACATAGATTGGTAAAATGGGAGTTCAGGAACCAGGGCCTTGATGAGAGGTTCAGTGAAATTTACAGCACAATGAAGAAGGAACATGGGTACCTCTAGCCTCAAATACAGAAGGAATGGTTGTAAAGAGGAAGGAATTGTTTCATAAAAGATACAAAAAGCAAAGAAGCTTCGAGATATGCAGTAACAAAGACATTGCCAGCATTCAAGCTAACCAACCTTTGCAAGTATATGAGAGCAAGAAATATGTATGCCATACAGGTTGAGTATCCCTTATCTGAAATGCCTAGGACCAGAAGTGTTTGTGGATTTTGGATTTATTTTGATTTTGGAATATTTGCATATACATAATGAGATAACAGGATGGTTTGGAAACAAACAGGCTAGAGCTGAGACATACCTCAACATTTCGACTGCTCAACGGTCTTCCTCAGGAGATACTGATTCCAGCCTTCCACGGGACCTTGTTCTCAGCAAGTGATAGTCACCCGGTTGGATGCCTTGGCATGTCGCTTTCTGATTGGATCGCTTGTCCTGCTTCCTCCACTTGTTCACAGCGATCTTCACCGTCTAACATGACTAGCAGATGAATCCAGACCTTATGTTAACCTTGTCTTTGGCAGCAATGTAAGCCGAATAAGATTACAATCCATGCTACCCACACCGAGATGAGGTTGGGATACGCAAAAATATCAGAGGTCTGGTGTGTGTGTCTTTTAACCTCCATGTGGCCGAGGTAAGCAGGCTCCCTTCCCAGGGTTTGAATCCGACCTGTGATGTATACATTTGTTTGGTCCATCGGCCTATATATGTTGACCATCGGAGCCGGATAAGATTAAAGTCCATGCTATCCCCACCGAGATATCACCGATTGCAACTACCGTTCCCCCCTCTCAAAACTATTTATACATTCATTCAAATTTCTCCAAAAATGCTCATTTCATCCTTTCCTCACACGGTCTTCATATTCATAGGTGCATTTACAGATACCCATGCATACTTTCACCCAAACTATTCTTGATCCATTGCATCTATGCTCTGTAACACTTTCCCATACTCTCAATGATGGTGCAATTGTACATCCATTTTTCCCTCTTCCCTGATAATTTTCTTGCGTTCCTGTCCATACCACTCTTGCTTCCATGCCTTCCCATGACTTGCAATCAGCATTTCCATTTTCACTCCATACATCCTGCTCAAGTATATGGGTTTCCCCATTCCCAACACATCTAAACTATAACTTCAGAATTTCTCCACAAGCTCCCTCCTTTTACTCTCACCAGTCATCGCATTTACCTTCAGCACCATCACCCTCATTCGCTCGTCCCTTTTACTCCCTGTCATAACTAGTAGACTCCAGTGCCGCTTCTTAGCCTTTTATGCCTCATCCTTGACAGGCCACTGGCGGAGGGCAACTTGGATGCAGTGTTTCTTAGAAACAGCGGTGCTTATAAACTGTC
>JAUUDW010000029.1:319395-330019 GCA_032361385.1 Panulirus guttatus
TCATTGAGTCAAGAGGTGGAATTACAGAGCCGTCAAAGGAGATATATCATTCATTTTTATTATGCATGATCTCTGTTTCCTGTGTCAGCGAGGTAGCGCCAGGAAACAGATGAAGAAAGACCTATCACCCCACATACACACATATATACATACATGTACATATATGCACAGTACATATATATACTTACCAACATATACATATATACCCACATACACACGCATATACACATATACACATGTACATATTCACATTTGCTCACCCCCATCCAGTCCTGAGGCCAGCCCGCCCCACAGGAAACGGCATTGTCACCCCCTGCACCAGAGAGGCAGTGCCAGGAGGCAGACAAAAGGGCCACATTCGCTCACACTCGGTCTTTAGCTGTCATGTGTAATGCACTGAAACCACAGCTCCCTTTTCACATCCAGGACCCACAGAAGTGAGGAAGCAAGGGGGAGGGTAGACTGAAAAGTCTGAAAGGTCGGAGTGAAAGAGGATTCGAGTTCTGAAATGTACATGCAAATGTAGGAGGGTAAGAAGAATGCATGGGATAGATCAATTAAAAGTCATATAGTTTAAAGGGGCATCATGCTGTCAGTTGGACAAAACAAAGCATATGAAATGGTCGGACAAAACCAAAGAAAGGCTTGTGGGGCTTATCTGTGGTTAGGATGCTCTGTTTTGGTGCTAGAGAGTGCATGTGAAAATACAAAATCATTCCTCATCAATTTTTGTCACTAACTCATTGCACAGGAAAAAGTAAATATGAAAAATATGTAAACTTTGTACTAAGCTGGCAGATCTTTGCCATTCCCATTTTTTCTCTGATTTTTGTATCTGCTTCAGATTTCACATAACTAATGTTCTTCCCGACCTTTGCATGAAAATCACCCATATGCACTGAACAGTTGCACTGCAAACTTTGGTCACTTCACAAAGTTCATTCTATCTCCTCCTGATCATCTCTCGGTGTATACCTGATTATAAAAAAAAAAAATAAAGACTCCTATCTCTCTCATCCACTAAAACCTAAAGCTATATAGTGTATCTTTCTTTCTTCCATGCACAGATAGCTTAAATCTTCCTTTTCCATTCAATTCCACTCAAGTATCCATAACCATATTATCCTAGGATCATCATTTTTGTTCTCACTCTGTTACTGGTCAGATCAATCAAATACAGATTATTTTCCACAAAAACTTACTATGATTGCTTCTTAAACATTGTACTTGAGAACTTTTTTAAGGTAGTTCTCCATTTTCAGCATTATGCATCACTTAAAAGATCTTTTATTTCAAGGGTCATCATCTTTTTGATAGGATTAAAGATGGAAGTTGTGAGTAAGAAGGTAATTTGGTAAAAGGTCACTGGTAAATATAGTGATATTTGGTGACTGAGCTGACTACAAAGGCTTTCATAAGTGCATGGGTGAAACATGGCACAGTATTATCAAATTCTGTTCGGTTAATTTGCTCAGATTTTCATTTGTGTAAGGTTTATAAACACATATTCAAAGTTCACTTGTTTATTTCATTAAATATAGAAGCAACAAATTTGATTGCTTGACTACATTAAGGAGTCAGCTTACAGTGTACTCATGGCTGCTTATGACTTAGGCTGCTGCTGCCTCACCATTACCACTCATTTTATAAGAGTATTACTACCACACCTCAAATAGTATTGAGCTTCAAATTTTCAGCCATTAAGACAATAAATTTAAAGATAAGAATGAGATCAGAGACTAGTGTTGGCCACTGCAATGCCACTACCCCATAATACCAATCACTTCCCAAGTAATTTCCATTTCCAGTCTTGTAAAATGCATGAGAAACATTGGTAGTGATGCTGCATCCTATTGCAGCATAGGTCATCTGACATCAGATTTACTTTGCAGCCACTGGTAACTTAACAGTCTGAAGACAACACTGCAACACTGATACTCTATTGCAAACTCATAAGTCTGAAAAGATGCTTCATCATGGACTAAAGTTTAGTGGAAATCATTAATGTACAAACTGATAGTTATATTCATTTTTAATAAATATTTTCTTTAAAAATCAAGATATGCCGTAACATTCACAACTCAGGCACTGAGGTTCAGTCCTAGGTGCTAAGCTGTTACACAGTAGTAATTAGGCATGAAAAGCACAGGGTCATCCTGCATCTTTAGACTAATGTACCCCTTTCCTAGGAGGTTTTCACCACATTCAAGAGAGAACATGTAGTGTCTTAGCTAAGATTATATAAATAAATAAAATAAATAAATGAATAAGAAAAATGACTCAATGGGTTAAAAGTAACTTACAACAGTAGACTCTTAATCAATATTTCAGACTCATTATTTCAAAATCACTTTGTATCAACTGCACCTTTCAAGTTAATCTAAAAAATTTATCTGATTCTGTGAAGACATGAGAGAAAGTTGATGTGAAGGAAAAATGCCATTTCTGATGAGTACTCTGTAAACTGTCTCCGCCTGTGCCCTACACTGGCAGGCACAGACCTGCACACTCACACCTTCACAACATACACCAGTTCTAGTACCGAAAACTGTACAAACAAAAGGTTCATCTGCAAAAGTGTATTTACAAAAATGTACTCTTAATAAAAGATTTTCCCATATATTATTTCTAAGAATTATCCATCCTTAATAAAGGTATAAATGGTACACTGTCATATGGCAGCACAGGACAATAATGAGACTTGTGCCTCTGAGATACAAATCATCTGTATAAACCTTAACATTTAAAAGTGATGTGTTTTACAAGACATAGAATAACTCTTTGCACTTTCGAGATCAGTGCAGTGAAAACTGTTAGTAGGATCTTTCTAGGAACTGTTTCCTTGTTACTGTTGGTAATACTAAAAGAGTGGATTCGTTCATACAATACTGTTCATGTAGTGAACGAGTTTGATAGCCCATCCTTGCAGGTACCATTGTAAGTACTCCCTCACACAGCACAGGAGAACACAGTCATGTGACCCTGCCAGAGGGAGCTGAGGATCACATTACCAGCCAACAACTTTCCTGCACCAGCATACTGCCTCCCCACACCCCACATGCGGCTACCATGAAAAACTGCCATCATTGTCTTGTGCTCGGTCGTACTCTTGAGAACACCATAAAACTAGAATTCTTCTTTTAAGGAGACTCAGCATTCAGCGACTAGTAGGAAGTTTTAGAGTTGGTGGTGAAAAATAGCAGTGGAAGGGAAGTTGTACCACTAATAATTGCACAACTTGTCAGTCACACAGCCGTTAAGTATCTGTTGTATTGGGTTTTAGGATTTTTCTAATCCTAACACTTACCCATAACAGTCTATTAAAGAAAGCCTTTGGTAAACTGTCTGAAGAAAGTTCTTTATAAAATCTTTACAAGAAATTATATATAAATTGCTCAAAAACTGGTACACACCCCATCACAGGTAAATTGGTTGCACAACCACTGGAAAAAGCAGCTGTTGATTTCCTTTAGCAAAATAAATGCTCTGGCTAGATTGTCACTTCATATACATCATGCTTCTTGCAGACATTGGTAACGTTCATGGACTGACCACTCAATGAGTCAGTCATGATGTGAGTGGCTGCTAGGCATGATGATGAGAGTGGCTGCAGCACCCCCACTGCTGCTGGCTACAGCAGAGACACAGGACGGCACGTGGTTCACTACAAGACGCCTTGCAGCTGACTTGCTCTAAGAACCAACCATCTCTTTATTGCTATCTGTTGATGGTGGAGTTCAACAGGAAGGGAACATACAGCATCTTTGTTTCTAACAGTTTAGCTGCAGCTGCTTGGATCTGCAAAATGTAAATTGCAAATATAAATACACAGTAAACTATGAGAAAAAGGGTTTGTGCTGAAGCAGAATGTGGCTGAGCAAAAGGCTGGTAAGTAGGTAAAAAGTGTACAGTTTCATATGGAATGCTCTTATGGATGGTCATGAGTTCAGAAATGTGCACAACATATATATATCTTATATTTCATCCTTCTGTCTATTTATTTCTTTTACATTATCTTTAATTTCACACCATTTACTTGGGGTGGATCAGGTGCATACAGGGATGAACAAATTCTGTAAAACATTCAAGTAAAAGGATGAATAACTTTATCAATATATCAGTCAACACTAGTGTTGTTAGTGTTGAAGGTTTTAGGAAACTTACATCTGGGAGTCTGACTAGCAGGTCCTGGTATCTGTTGGGTTGAGAAGGATAATGGGTTTCACAGAACGACCGAAGACAGCCCATGTACCGTTCCTGGATTACTTCCAGTTCCTTGTGGCCGATTCTTGCTGTTGGAAGATATAATATGGATAATGAAAATAAGAATTTAATTTTCTAACCCCTGGACCCCTTTTATAGGGCTTTCTACAGCCTAAAGGCCACATGACAATTGGTAGCAGGGAAATATGGACTCCTCTGGAGTGATAAATTCTTCAATGAGACTGTCCTCCCTTTCATCCAATAACAATGATACAACCTCACTGAAGGTGATTTTTCACTCACTGCATAAACACATGGAGGTAGAGTCCAATGACATCTGATGAAAATGTAGTTTACTAAATACATTCTAATCAATTTTGTTAACATATATGTATTTGTATGTTACTAACTACTTGTGCTTACATGTATGGAGTTTTAAGGGTGTGAAAGAACATTCTTATTCTTTCTGTATGCACTGTTTCTTCACTTAAATTGTTGCATTCATCAACCAGTTACTGTAAAAGTATTTCTTTCTCTTTTCAGACTCATCTTTAGCTTAGTTATTATTCTGTCATTCAGCCATTAGTTCCAATCTCTTTCAAAGTACTCTTTAATTCTGACATTATCAAATAAATTTAGAAACCTGAAAAGTGTAATCACATCTTTCCATTTCCTGCTCTCTTCCACTGTGAGTAACATACCATCCACTCCCTCTTCATTGCCTTCCATTGCATCTTCTCTAACAAATCTGAATCCTCATGGGAGCATAATGACCATTAAACAGAGGTATTATTATATATTTAAAATGACTTGCTGGTGGCTATCTCTGTTTCCTCACCCATCCTTCCACCCTTGATGTGATGCAGAAAAAAAAGGTGTAAGTTTTGAGTACTTAGACATATGACATACAAATATTGATGATATACAAAAATTGACTGGTGGTCATATTTTCAATTTGTCGATTTGTAAATGAACACATGCTATCTAAGTGTCTGTTTGGATATCTTATTTTTTGGCTCAAGATTGGAGTACTGTGCCATAAAGGCATGCTGCATATTAGAACTTTATTACCTCATCCAGAATGAACAACTTCTTTATCTATGTATGTACATATTCCAATGCCTTGTTCCCCCTGACAACTCAGCTCTGGAGGTGGATGGCCACAACAGAAACATATCCTGGCTAGCCTATCCAAACACATCGCTCTTGCATATTCCATTTCTCTCAAACCTGCATGGGTCCTCTCTTCAATGTGCTGAGTCCCCATCCCTTTCCAAGATGCTGGCTATCTTCACATTTGGCTACTTTTTGTTTTTTTGTCTTCTGCCTTACTTTGGTATATCTTTTCTCACCGATGCAACGTCTTGCATTCACTCCACATGACCAGACTACGTCAAGGTATTTCTCATAATCCATTTTGCGACACTAAATCCCATATCTTTGTCTGAATCTGTCATCCACCACCTAAAGTACTTTACACTATATCACTGCTTTCTCTGTCCAATCTACCAATACCACAGCCTAAACCCTAGAACTGTCTGCTGTATGTCACGTCTCTACTTCACACATGTAAGTTAGGTTGACAGAACTTATGCTGTCCCTGTTCCCTTTTATCATCCCTAGTCACATTCTTCCTTTTCATAATTCTCCCCCAAAATCCAATCACCTTTCTCTTTCCTTGATTTCTCCCTCCATCATACCATGTCTACCTAGTATTAATCCTAAATCTTTAATATAAACATATGGCTACCATTCTGAGGGTAAGTTCTGATAATCTAAGTCCAAATTTAAGGTGAGGACAGCTGCTACATTACTAGTGCTAATCCAATATGAAAGTTGTTTGGTAATCATTTCCTTATTTCATCCAAACTCTCCCAGTCATGGAAGAAGTCTGAAATTTTTTTTGTGTAAGCAATCGATCTCACCCTGTATGGTGATGATATGCAATGGTATAGGAAATCAGGTAACAGACTTCATGTACCTATTTCATCTGTAACTCTAATACATGATTTTCATCCTTTCAGTTATCACCCTGTCATAAGCACCTTCCATAATTAATCAATAAGCATATATCTCTGTAGTTCATACCATGTCTACACCTTTTCTATTGCAAAATGGAACAATCAAAGCACTTATAAAGCTCTATAAAATATTACACTCACTATGTTTTCATATGCTGCATGCAATCCCATAAGTTCTTGTATACCATTTGCCATGTATTCTCCATATATCTATGTGAAGAAATATAACCATAATAATATGAAGACAAATGATGTTGAACTAAAGTAACTTTAATCATCAACTTACACTGATTTAACATGGCGATGACTTTAAGGCAGACATACTCCTCAATCTGTATTTTAATCTTTCGAAGCGCAAGCGTGACATGGGTAATCTTCTCAACCATTACACCAACCTCGTGCCGCAGTTGGTCCATAGTGATAGGTCGCCCCATCATGGAATTTAGGCAGGTTTGTAATGTGCACAGGTTATTTGATACCTGTAAGAACAGAAATGATAATCAATGCTACTGCATCCACAAATTTCCTTCTTACAAGTTAAGATTCATAATAAGAAGGTAGAACAAAAGAGCAATTTGTGACAGAATTCTTTTTTTATATATCACGTATGTGACACTAATCTCACTAAAAGATAGCTATGAGAGCTCTGATCAGTATATCTTACTGTGCATCTGTCACTTTTAAAGCATACATTTTTGAAATTAAAGGTTTCCAGATGAACCTTCATACCGTCAACCAATGCATTCAGTATCTCAGTATCTTTATGTGAAATCATGATAAATATAAAGAAAATTCTAACATAAAATGCATTTTGTTCTCACCTTAATATGCATTTTCTGCACCATTATGGAAAAATTTTTACACTAAAGGTAAATCTTTTGAGTATAACAAAAACAATTTTTCTCTACATTCAACACACAATGAAATAAGTCTACCAGTAGTACATAGTGGTGGTGGTGTAGTGGCACAATGTTTTTGCAACCAATGAAACCTGAAAGAAATTTTAGTGGGAACAGGTACAGCTTTTGTCAAGTTGTGTCCCTAGGCACTGGAGGATGCTGTCCCATATAGTGGTAAATTATGCAGATGTTAATTTCAGCCATCACGTTTCAAAAAGAGACTTGAACCATCAGATTATGATTTTATTGTAAAAAAGACATGCTGAATAAACTACACTGTACTGATGTATGGGTTGTACAGGATCAATAAAGATACACTGTCTACTGAGCTTCAACAGGGGTAGGTAAGAAGCTGATGTATCAATAATTAGTGTGAGTAATTCAGTGGAAAGTATTAGTCCTTTACAAATGGCTGTTCTTTACCAAGAAAGAAAATAAAATTATTTTGATTTACAGCAACTATCTACTATGGTTTAATTTCAGTCCAGTCAATTAACATTATGATTTAGGAAGCAGATGCAGAAAGACATTTTGATAGTTAATTAGCATCAATTACTAATATAATAGTTCAATTCTAATTCATTTGTATATATTAACTTAGTTTGCCTGTGATGCGTACACGTTCTGGAAAAAAAAAAAGGAGAGATTCCCTCTGCTCACCTCTTGATGGAACTCTGCTTCAGTGCCATCTGAAGATCTAGAGCCCAACTTTTGTAGGCCATATATAGCTTGATAAGCAGAAGTAGTAAGCACCAGAAGCTCATGCCACTTATGTGTAAGTAGCCGTGTGTGAACCTCCACTGGCAATTCTTGGTAGAAGGGGAGGCGTTTGGTCCACTGCACTAGCTTTATGGAAATGGAGTCTCCCAGCTGGCATAATTTGGTTGATAAATCACTATTGTGGTCCAACAAATCATCTAGATTCTGGAAAAAAAATTCTCTTCTTATTTCAAGTAAATGAAAGTAGGGCATTGGATATGCAGTGTTTAAGGACAATATGTGGTGTGAGATGGTATGATAGCTTAAGTAATGTAAGGGTATGAGAGATGTGTGGTACTAAAAAGAGTGTGGTTGAGAGAGCAGAAGAGGGTGTGTTGAAATGGTTTGGACATATGGAACGAATGAGTGAGGAAAGGCTGACAAAGATATATGTTTCAGAGGTGGAGGGAACAAGGAGAAGCGGGAGACCAAATTGGAGGTGGAAGGATGGAGTGAAAGGGATTTTGAGCAGTCAGGGCCTGAACATGCAGGAGGGTGAAAGGTGTGCACGGGATAGAGTGAAATGGAACGATGTGGTATACTGGGGTCAACACACTGTCAATAGACTGAACCAGGGCATGTGAAGCGTCTGGGGTAAACTATGGAAAGGTCTGTGGGGCCTGGATGTGGATAGGGAGCAGTGGTTTCGATGCTTTATAAATGACAGCTAGAGAATGGATATGAGCAGATGTGGCTTTTCTTCGTTATGTTCCCTAGCTCTAACTCACGGTCGCAGGGGGTTGCAATGCTGTTTCCTGTGGGGTGGGGTGGCCATTTCCTGGGTTAGCCAGGTAGTGCAAGAAAGAAATGAAGAAAGGTTGCATCAGCTCACATCCATTCTCTAGCTGTCATGTGTAATGCACCAAAACCACAGCTCCCCATTCATAATCAGACCCCACAGAACTTTCACATGCACTGGTTCAGTTCATTGGCAGCACTTCAACCCCAGTGTACCACATCGTCGCCAGCTCAAGTCACAGCCACAAGCACAGCCACCAGCTGCAGACACAGTCACTAGCCCTAGTCACAGTCACCAATCACAGCCTTGGTTAGAGTCACCTCCAGCCCCAGTCTCAGACACCAGCCACAGTTACATCCCCAGTCACAGGCACACCCCCCAGCTAGTCAAGAGACACTAGCCACATACACACCACAGTTACAGCCACCAACCACAGTCATTATCCAAACAACACTCACAGCCACCACCCGCAGTTAGCCACAGTCACAGTCACCTGCCAGTCACATCCACCAGCCACAGTCACCTGCCAGTCACATCCACCAGCCACAGTCACCTGCCAGTCACATCCATCAGCCACAGTCTTCAGTCACAGTTACAGCCACAGTCATTGTCATCAGCCACAGTCATAGTCACAGTCACTATCCAAGCCACACTCACAGCCACCAGCCAGTCACAGCCACCTGCCAATCACATCCGCCAGCCACAGTCACCGGCAACAGTCATAAGCCACAGTCACATCCTCCAGCAAGTCACCAACCTCAGTCACAGGCACCAGTTTACAGATTGTCAGATCAGCCCCGAGAGTCACTGTAATGCCAGCACCAAGTCACAATAAAAGGACGTATCCTGCAAATTGTTATTATATAACACACTGACTTGAAGTTCCGCAGTTTAACTTTCCGGACTGCGGGAGAAAATGGAGACAAAAAACAATTGACAGCAGTAAGTTGGCCAAGTTCCTGAGGTGAGTAATGTATTTATTGAAAATCGTAATGGTCTTTACTGAAACCCCGTATAAGTGACTTTTTGTACCTAGTAGTATGCTAGTTTTGAAATGTAATTGGCGATAACTGCCTTCATTATCCGTGAGAACCATGTCATTCGGAAGCATCGTAAGTCCACCTGACTTAAATGACTGAAAGCGTACATCGGTCTCGTTTAGAAACTGAAGATCTATGAATGTTTATTTGTACCACCCTTAAATGAGAAATTGCGTTACCTTCGTGGTGCTTTGGAATATCGAAGGGAACCTGTTAAAACTGCCAAAGGTCGAAAACGAGAGAAGGACAGACAACTCAAATAAATGATAAAGATAAGCATGACAGAGGAGCAAGAGAATTGGGAATGAAGTTAGCGCAAGAGAAAGATAATGTTATCGGCCGACACGTAAGACAAGATGGCTGCTGCTAAGGTTGGGCAGGATGAGCGCGTTGCCCGTCTGGACAGTCTGACGCCGCCTGTGGGTCGGTGCCGATCTAGTCTTGTTCTGCCTGTTATTGAAAAGTTCATCATTCTCATCCGTCGTGATCTCTTTTCTAGCAAAGTACTGAAACTAAAACTGACCTTATATGAAGGTGTTGTGATCGCATTGACTCACGTAAGTACTTAGTGCCTGGATCGCTTTAAGATGTGAATGGGTTAATCATGACCCTGGAGAATTCGTGCTATACAGAAGATCGTTTCCCCTAAACTTTATATTGCGAATGATACAACAAAACATCCATATTTTTTTCGCATGTGGAAGCAATATACAACCTCTTGTTTACGAACGGGTTGACGACACGGCTAACCTACCATAATGTTGGTATGTTGCTCAGCGTGTCGGTTTGCTTCTTGTGTCTTTTATATTTGTGAAAGTAATGGACATCTAAAGATTAGGTTAACCGAAGCAGAGCTAGTATATATATATATATATATATATATATATATTATTATCATGCATGATCGCTGTTTCCCGCGTCAGCGAGGTAGCGCCAGGAAACAGACGAAGAAAGACCCATCCC
>JAUUDW010000029.1:351692-363449 GCA_032361385.1 Panulirus guttatus
CAATAAGAGATTGTTTATTTGTGGACTGAATGCCAGCAGTCCATGTGTGGGTGAGGAAGAAACAAAAGACAGCTTGATAAACTCTTAAGTGCTAGCTCACTATGCAGCCCTGGTCAGTGGCAGTCTTCCTACTACCACCTACAAATCTCATGTCCAAAGTATTTCAGCAGACCTTCCTTAACACTCTCAGTTAGATTGTTCTTACTACCATACCTCTCTCTTACAGGGTCATGCTTTTCATGATCAACCCACTTCCCACCATATACTGCCCTTAGGCATTTAATTTCTAACATGTCCATTCTCTTCCATTCTTTTTGCATTTAGGACCCAAGACTACCATTCTTTCAAACATCCATTTTTGCCCTAATAAAAAGTGACCTAAAAAAAAATTTATCAGTAACATCTACATGAAACAACCCTTTGTTGCCTATGGAAGCATTAGAATAGGAGCTAGATTGCCCTTTCTATCTGTCATTGTCTCAAGCTACACATCTTTTCTCTTGACCTTTATTTCAATTTACCACCACTATATTCTAGTTTTTCAGCTTTCCTGCTGAACATATATAATACTTCATTACTATGATGTCTGTTTTCTTCCAAACTTCAATGTAGGCAGTTACTGACTCTACTACATTTAATCCTTAAACAGCAGTCATTACCTGAAGAACTGACAGAGGCACTGTTACAGAACTGCCTAACTTTTCTTGCCTCTCTTTCAATATCTAGATGAATCACCATAACAGCAATAGGTGATGTCTTTTCTGGCGTCAGGCAAGAACATGAAAAAATTCAGTTATACTAAGCACCCCTATAATCACCACTTTAAGTTCATGCCCCCTGACCTCATGAGTACAGTTACCCCACAGAAAACATGCAGAGTATTGAATGATCTAAGTGATGAGCAGGGACACTTATGATTATCAGCTGGTGAGGAAAGGAAGAAAAAGTGAAAAGTGAAGAAATAAGTGACTTGGCAATTTTAAAAAGGAGTAAGGATGACTCTGAACATAATAAAAAAAAGTTTGAATATTTCTAAGTATATTTCGACTTTAGTATCATTTATAGAATAGTACATGGTGTAATGTTTAATGTTACAACCAATATCCACGTTTCATGTGTAAGAAATAAGAATACAGTGATACAAACAGGTCCTTTATGCCCTTCCCTTTTCTCTTGAGTGAGGAGGAATCACCAAAGACATGCAGACCACTCACTTTAATACACTGTATAACATTCCCATGTATACTCATGTTATTCACCAACTAGACTATGCTGTTTCAGAAGTAAGAGTACAGTGTGATACAAATTTCATGAGCAAGATAAAATCAAGACCATGTCCTTCCCTATAGTCTGAAGTCAGTCACATCTCCCACTTACGCAGCACTCCACCAGAGCAACACAAAAGTAATTATACTACTTTTTATGAAGTTTGTTTTATTTCTGCATGTCAGTCTCAATTCTTTGTTTACTGCAAACATGACAAAATTTCCAGGCAATCCCATCATTTAAGGGTTAACAGCCAAACTGAACTGCACACATTTTTCTCTTTTATCAATTATCTACATATCTGACTTGTAGCTCAAGGAGAGTGCAAACTCCTCACTTGTCCACCATGGAAATGCACGTGAGAATTATGTTTATGGGATGAAGGCTATGCGTAATCTTGCCCTGTTTTTTCAAACTGTTGTTCCTAACTGCACTATTGCTCCTTCATTCTACTCTTTCATCCAACAATATCAACTCTGAAGTTGTTTGCTCTCACCCATTCAATCCCAGTTTACATTAAAACCTGTATTACATCTTACATTTTTCTTTTAAAAGTGTTGCTTTCTGCTTTCCATTAGAGTTACAGGTCCCTCACTTGCAGCAACAAACTAACATTCCAGTGATGTAAATGCTCAGACAAATGAATTCATAACTTTTTATAATCCATCACATATAGAGGCTGAGATATGGACAAATAGTCATAAGGACTTCAGCTCCATAATTCGATGGACAGACTTTTGTTAATCAATTAACATCCATGGCTGAAATTTGGTGATCTAATTCAGCTATCACAGTTTATATAGAACATGTGGAAATATAAATCAAGGATGCTTTTGAACCCCTTTGTGTGAGATAATCTTCCATTCCCATGCAAAGAACAAAACACCTTTTCCAAATGACAGCTTAAAAGTACATGCTATACCAATTCCTATCTTCATATACTGCACATATACTTACACCTTGTCATTACAAAGCCAGTACTATATCTAAATCAACCTTATTCTGCAGGCAAGAACTTTATGAATGTAGTTCAAACATTCAGCCTCTTTTCTTAGCAAAATAGAATGATTATCTAAAACATGATAAATATGAACAATAGCTAGCATCCATTAAGTGATAGATAATGTCACCTTGTATAGTCAAATGGCTATATTTCAATAAAATGGCTAGGGTTTACTGCAGTGACTGACTAGTTCAATGAACTTCACGGCTTTATGAGATCTCACCATGTAAAAACCAATGGAAGAAATATTCAAGACTACAAACAGACAAACAACAGCTCTATCAAGAGTACTCACCAAAGCAGAACATCTGCCGATAACGTGCATATCCTGCAGCACCCACTGCAGCAACCACTATCAGCAGTACGATTATGATGCCTGCTACTGCCCCTCCGCTCAGTGTGTCTACGGTT
Source organism: Panulirus guttatus (assembly GCA_032361385.1). NCBI lineage: Eukaryota > Metazoa > Arthropoda > Malacostraca > Decapoda > Palinuridae > Panulirus > Panulirus guttatus. Next base: position 354,373 of record JAUUDW010000029.1, read on the forward strand.
TAAAGAAATAGAAAATGGGTATGAGGAAATAGTCATCTAAGAGGTGTGTCTCCTTCAGTTAGATAGTGAAGACACTACACCTCCAATAAAATCTGTTCGTATACCTCTCAAAGGTAGTACACTCAATGAAACTAAAATGATAATCATATACAGAGTAAAACCAGTGAATGTAATAAAATCATAATGTAAGTCGGTGCTAACTTGGTATAACATTTAAGCATAGCTCAAGCTCAATATTAAGAAATTATCAACCAAAGAGAAACTAAGCACAGAAACTTACAGCATTTATAGACCAGATCAGGCATGCCAGAGGGAAAGAAATAAAACATAAGAAACATGCATAATTCATGCAACACTGGTAATAAAAATCCTCTGTAGTTGGCTGGACTCCAGTGAAATACAATATAGCTAATGCTCTGGTGATTATTTGACACCAAGTATTCTAACCATATTACCCTACTGGTGCACGTCACAACCTGAGGAAACACCTTCAAGGTCATTATATTTTAATAAAGACACGTTTTCATGTAAATACTCTTCAAATCAATCTGTTACTCATTGAAACAGGAAGAAAATGTTGACTCCTGCTCGCTTGATTTTAAAGAGGAACGTTCCTAACTAATATACATATAAATAAAGCTGCTTTAATTAAGAAAGCAATACATGCTCCATGCACTACACCTGACCATAGAGTTAAAATTTTCTCTTACCCCTCCACGTTGATCAACCTTAGGGACCACCATTCTACCTTCCCACAGTTTGTCAGATGGTTGGTAAAGGATGTTTTAAAGGGCTGTTAGTAAATGGGTCACTGGGTAATGTAAAGACTGTTAGTTAAAATAGCAAGAACAGTGTCTGAGTGTTGCAGAAGTAGCAAGATTACGAGAGAACAAGGCAACTGGCTCGGCAAGGAGGGACGTTAGCACCCTGACTTACTTGACTCCGTCTCATCATCGAAAACAATACCTTCAGACACTGATAACTCTGTGGGTGGGATTTTGTCATGGTTGCTTGTTTCAGAGACACCATCTAGGGAAGAGACAAGACACACACTGAGGTTACACCACAATAGACGCATAATTAGGCAAAAGCGATTTTTTCGGTTGTTGGAAGTAATGAGGTAAGGAGATAGAAAAATTAAACTAAACAGTTCACTGAAGGTCTTCCTTAAAGCCATTCTGATGTAAATTGTCTTCATTTGGAGAAAAAATATAAAGATAAACGATATATCTAAGTTTTTTATATCTAAGTTTTCATGAAATAGTACTTTTTTTGTACTCCTGAGACTGCACATTGCCTAAGACAGTCTGGTATTTTTCATATCCTTCTCTATTCTGTAGGATGAAACAGTCTCCTTTAGAACCACAATTGTGTCCTATAACAGTATATTTCAGTGTCTCTATAAATAGACTACCAGGCCTAAGATTCATCCTCCTACTTGTATACCCAAAATTTGGGCTAAGTGCTTCATCAGTTCCAAGTAAGTTACCCATAATGACTGGATACCTATATAAACTCCGACAGTTAAGCCAACTTGTGGGGCTCGGATCTTTAGTCTATGATCTATAGTTCTGGTATTTCGTCAAATATGGTATGTTAAAATATGCTGGGAAAGCCTCTAGTAGGGTATTAGTTAAAGAACATTGCTGATTAAGTGTGAGGGGAATAACTGTATTAATTCAGCCATTAGGTGCAAGTGCAGTCAGTTTAGATCAAGACTAGAATTTAACACTCTTACCATTGCCCATTTTGCATCAAAGTAGGAAAATCCGAATTACGCATTCTTGCCTTTTATGTCTTTACATTAAGTGATACCAAACATTTAAAACAAATGAACAACTGCCTCATTTTGACAGTACAAAACAATTCATGCAATGCAAATGAAGATAATGGCAAGAACACGAAAGAATCACTGTACTTACTCCATTCTGATGGAGTGAAAGAAAAGTGGGCAGGAACATTTATTAAAACAAAAATGTTACCAAAACCATAAGCATCATATGAAACATCTTTGAATTTCTTATATACTGCCTCATTGAACTATGTTACTGCATATAAAAAACCCTGAACATGCATAGGGAGGTTAGCAAGATGCAAATATAAGACACCAAAAATTCACCAGATATGAAGCAGACACTGAACGATGATGCAGCAACAAAAACAACACATTTAATCATTCAAATCCCTATGACAGCCACTAGAGGCCTTCTGCATAAATTGTTTATCATTTTGCTGTTCTAAACGTAAAATCAATTTAAATATATGACTTATCTCCATGCAAAAACCTTTAATCTGAAGGTACTTAAGATATCAGGGTATTTGCCTTTATTCTTTTTTAGAAATTTACCTTGAGGTGCCTCATGCATGGACAGCATAACTTTGTACTGAGTTTCGCCATAATCATTCTCTATGACCAATAAATAACGCTTGTTGGCATCAGATTCAGTGAAGCCTGGAATGAGTAGCTTTGCTGTGTACTTTCCACTACCCAGGTCCTGAGAATGAAAAAAAAAAGAAATAAATGTATAAATAAAATTCTACCTGAAATATTCTAGAACATCAAGCCATCTCATACATGTACATTTGAAAAGTGTACTAGATCACTTCGAGGAACAGAGCAATCATTAAAAAACATTTACCAAAGGTAGTAACTATTCAAAAGCTTAACAATCAAAAGCTATGTATGAATTTAATTTAACTGAAATACTTATTTTCAACAGGCAAGAAATGTGTTAATCATCTACAATATCTAGAGAAGCTAACAGAGTAATGACTGCTTTTAATGCAAAACAGTCTATTCTGGGATAAATTCACAAAAGGGAGATGTAAGCACATCCACTTAGTCACTGTAGGAATGCTTTGTAAATGCACAAAGAAGAACAAATGAGTTTAAGCCTTATTTATTATGTGTATACATGATATACCCAGTTCTTTTCGATGGTTAAACAAATATTTTTCATTATAGGGTTTATTTCTGTCAATTTTCTTCAGACTCTGAAAAGCTGTTCCACCCCATGAAGAAGTAATGTTGTAAATCTGACACATGAGAACTGATGCATAGACAAAAACTGAAAAACTATTGACTTGCCTCAATATCTGCTGTGTAGCGACCATCTGCTCCTGGGATAGGGATGGAGGCTTCAGTATTCTCAAAACTATCACCATACCTCCATTCTTTCCTTATGGGTGCTGGGTTAGCAGAAAAGTTCAGTTTCACTTCATAATCACTGCCCGAGCTGATCTGGTAAAAGCTACTTACAGGCTTCTCTACAGGTTTAACTGAAAATACAAATATTTCAGTAAAAAAAATTGTTTTTAAGATGGACACATGTAAAAATCACTTGAAATACAGTTTCACAAGATTTTCAGAAAGTACTACTAATCAATACTTACAAACAACATTCAGGGGAATACTTGTATTTTCTGGTGTAAGGAGTGTCTTGTGAGTGATGCTACACATCAAAAGCTGGCCATTTTCCTTTGGTAGAAATCTACGTCTCAAAGTCGACACACTCTTGTATATGCCCTGGGGAAAAACAAAACAATAAATAGGCTTATTAGTTATAACACACACTTAACATGTTGTGAGTGCACACTTTTTTTCAAGCAGGTTACAGTACTTTTGCACTAACTTTTTTTCTTTCATTTCTATTTGCCATTCCCTGCTTTAGCAAGGCAGTACCAGCAACATAAGAAACAATGGCCCCATGTGCTCATGTCACTCTCTAGCTTTCAAATATAATGCTATATATCCAGAAGCCACCATCCACAGTCAAGCCATATAAACCAGTTCTGTGGTTTCCCTGGACTGCTTCATATGCCCTGGTTCAACCCACGGATATCATATATCTCCCCTCATACCACATCACTCGAATTTGTTCCATCCCATACTTGCCTCTAACCCTCCTGAATGTTCAAGCCCCAACACTTCAAAGCGACCTTCACTTCATTCCTCCATTTCCTCAGTCTTCCCGCTCTCCTATTCCCTCCACTTCTGCCACATAGATCCTCTTTGTTGGACTTTCTTCACTCATACTCTCCAGATGTCCAAACCATTTCAGCACACCCTTGTCAGTTCTGTCAGTCAGATTGCACTTACTTCCAAACTTTACTCTTACAATGTCATCCCCCACCATGATCAACCCTCAAGCCATTTATTGTCCTTGTGCATTTCATTTCCAATGAATCCATCCTCTTCCATCCTTCTACATTCAGGGCCCAAGAAATACATGCATCTATACAACATTATTGCAACAGCTGTACCTTCAAACATATCCATCTTTGCACTAACAGACCCCTTAATGCATCCAGGACCTATTCATTGTTTACATACACAATAGGCTAAACATATTTAATATAATGATCACTGTAGGAGATGATACAAATACCTCTACAAGATTTGCACTCCATGAATAATCTACAGACATGACACTCTTAAAAGGTAATAGATATTAATGATGTAAAATTTTTAGCATTCAATTTCGTTTGCAACGAAAATACTTATAAAAATACTATGTAACTCACGCAGTATGTCTGAAAAAACTCGAGTATTTCATATGAACGGCAGTTGTGCTGCACAAGAACATGAAGGTATTAAAATGGCTCACCAGATTGAGGTTTATCATTTCAAACAGAAATTACATTCTTGGTAATCACAAGAAAAAATCTGAGTACTTTTTTCTTTGATATTCTGAAACTTTGCATATAGTGAGGAAGGGTTGATTTGATTTTGGTCTGGTTGCTGAAAACTGTTAACATTCCACTAAAATTTGAAATGAACAATTTGGCCTTTTCTATATAGTTTTCAAGACTGGAAGGGTAGATCTTCTCTAAATCTGGCATAAGATTTCATGAAATGCATGAATTACACACAAAATGCACAAAATATGTGAAGATGTTCTTCCATAAATGACACTCATATTGATCAAAGTCAATAAAGCTAAAATATCTATGAAAATTAAATATGAATACCAACATGCATTATATAACATCACTACCTTCATAAGATGTGAAGGATGTACCTATTAGTAACAAATTCATGTGAAAAATAAGAGCATAATTCTACCACGGTCTGTATTTCTTAATTTTTTCATTGTAAACTAGGATTATGACATTACAAAATACATGAATTGTCTACATCAAATCTAGTAAAAAATGTGGTTAATATCCTAATCCTAAAATCCAGTATCCATAGCTACACATCAAATCTTTCACATCAGTCAAATACAGTCTAAATCTGGAAGGTTCTGGCCTTGCACACTCAAACCTTCAGCAACTTGTGCACCAGAACTGGCATAACAGATGGTTCTGTTCAGGGAAAGAGGAAAAATTATTAGGGATGTTTATCTATTTATATCTGCGATGCCCATTCCCTCTGGGAATTCCCATCAAGGGGTGGCCATGACAAAGAGTCTCCACTTATCCCTGTCCCTATGTGCCTCCCTCGCATACACCGTTCAATGCATTCTTCCTGTTTTTCTTCCTCCAGTATTCCTTCACCCTATTTGCCCATGTCACAGGTGGTGTTCCCTCACACCAACCCCTTTAATTGTACTAACATACACTCTTCTCCTAAACTCCCAGTTTTGCATTCTTCCCACATGTCTAAACCACCTCAAAGTATCACGTTTCACCCAATACTTAGAGCGAGGTCAAAAACAAAGGAAGGGGTTGCATTCCTACTAAAAGAGGAGCTATGGCAATGTGTGCAAGTAGAAGGATGTGGACCCCAGACTGATACAAGTGAAAATTTAAATGGACTGTAGAAGGCAGACAACTGTAACTGTGTATGCACCTGGTATGCGAGTATTGAGGAAGAGAAGGGTGCATTTCAGGAAGAACAGCATGTGTCTGTCGGTAATTCATATGCAAGCTATCAAGTATTGATGACTGGTGAATTGAATGCAAGATTGGGTGATATGGCAGTGGATGGAATAATTGAAGGACATAGGGGAACCAGTGTGAATATATGTGTATACATAAGTATGGGGGTTTAATGGGGAGCAGGCATTAAGGATTAAGCATTAACTGACAGGCATGTTCAAGAGACACTTCCAAATGTAACTACACCAAGAGAAGCAGTTGGTAGGATGTACAATCACTTCCTGGTGGAAGAGAGGGTTAAAGTTTAGAGGTTTTAGAAAAAGAAAGGAAATGATATGGATGGGAAGAGGGTAGTTTAAGTGGAAAGCTTGGAAAAGATACTTATGTGAAAAGATATGAAGAGAAATAGGGTGAAGAATGGCAAAAGATGAAAGTAAACATAACTAGAGCAGTGGAAGAATGGGATTTTACAAGGAGTGTTTGACAGTACAATCAAAGGGGTTAGTATATGGGGAACCACCTGTGACACGGCCAAATACAGTGGAAGAATACTGGAGGGGAAGAAAATGGTGGAAGACTGCATGGAATGGCGTATGCAAGGTAGGCATGTAACAGCAGGGATAAGAGGAGACTTATTTGCCATGGCCACCCTCTTGACGGGAGTTCCCAGGGGTACAGGCATCAGAGATACATGTGTAGGAGATGTGTGGCATGCATAAAGTGGGATGTTGGAATGTGAGAAAGGGTAGAAAGTGATGGAATGAGAAAGATAAGCTGTTAATGAAAAAGAAAAGGGATTTGTATGAGTGTAAGTGATTGATAGACATAAAAGAGGAATTAGCAGATGGTTAAAAGAAAGTTGCAGGGGCTGAAAAAGATGGCAAATGAGATTGGGGAGAAAGTATCAGTAAACATACAAGAAAATGTTTGGAAAGTGAATAGTGTGAAAACAGGAGGAGCCCCAGCTAAAACAGGCGAAGTGAAGAGGAGATGGAGTGAGCATTCTGAAGGGTTACTGAATGTGTTAGATAATACGGTGGCATATATGGGATGTCTGGGACATGGAGGTAAGCAAAGTATGCAAGAATCACTGCAAGTGGGTCAGTGAAGAGAAAAGGTAGTGAATACCTTGCAAATGATGAAGTGTGGCAAAGCAGCAGGAGTGGAAGGGATTCCAGTCAAATTTCTCAAGAAACGGGGTGACACTGTTGGTCAATTAGGATAATCATTGTACATATGGTTCAAGGTAAGGTGCCTGAGGATTGGCAGAATGCCCATATACTGCCTATGAATAAAGGTAAGGACAAAAATGAAATTCTGAATAAAAGATTCATAAGTCTGTCAAGTATACCTGGCAAATCATACAGCAGCTTGAATGAAAAGGTAGGAGCATGCACATTGGATCAGACTGGGGAGGTACAGTATGGCTTAATGAGTGGTACATGTGTGGATCGTGCGTTTGCTTTGTAAAATCTGTGAGAAATACTTAGAAGAATATGCATGTGTCATTTATGCCTCCAGAAAATCATATGACATGGTTGAAAAAGGTGCTGTTGAAGGTATTACAAGTAAATGGTGTATGAGGAAAGCTAGTACTAGCTTTAAGGAATTCCAAACATGATATGAAGGCGTAAGACAGAAAAGGAGAGAAGGCCAAGTAATTCCAGGTGAAGATGGGTCTGCAAAAGGCATATGATGTCACAATGGCTGTTCAATGTTTGTAGTTGGGATGATGGGAGAGTAAAATGCAAGGGTCTTAGGGAGGGGTGTGTGTGCGGTCTGGGAAGCGAGCCATTTGCTGTTTACTGACAACACATTTGCGGTGGCAGACTCAAACAAGAAACAGCAGAAGCTGGTGTCCAAGTTTGGGAGTGTGTGTCAGGGGAAAATTTAGAGTTTAATGCAAGTAAAAATTTGGTCAAAGTTTAGAAAGGATGAAACAGAGGTTGGATGGAATGCAAATTTAAATACAGAAACCCTAGAAAAAGTTTGGGTATTCAAAAAATATGAACATGGACATAGCAATGGTTGGAACCATGGAAGCTGAAGTCAGCCACAGGGTGGGTGAAGGGGCAAAGGTCCTGAGTGCATTTGGGAGTGTGTGACTAGAGAGGTCACTGTTTGTAAGGGTAAGGATGTTGTATGCATGACGGTAAAGTGGTCCCAGCAGTGTTAAATGGATGTTAGGTATGGGCCCTAGATCATAAAGTACAGAGAGTAGATATGTTAGAAATAAAATGTTTGAGGACAGTATCAGGCGTGAGAAGGGCTGACTGAGTAAGAAATGAAAGAGTAAAAGTGAGGTCTGGTAGTAAGAGTATAGTTGAGAGAGCTGAAGCGGTGTGCATAAAATATACGAGTGGGGAGAGGCTGACCAAGGGTGTACATGTCAGAAGTGAAAGGGACAAGGGGAATGGGGAGACCAAACTGGAGATTGAAGGATGGAGAGAAATAGATTTCAAGTGCTCAGATGTGAGATGCACATGAGGCATACTGAACAGGAGTAATGAGGTATACAGGGGGCCATGCACTGTCAATGAGCAGAACTAGGGAATATGATGTGGTTAGGGTAAAATACAGAAAGGTCCATGGGGCTTGGCTGTGGATAGAAAGTTCTTTTTGGAGCACTGCATGGTCTGATGATAAATTAATTCTATTCCTTCGGTGTTGAAAGAACTGGACAAATTGGCAAAGAAATTGGGAACAGATCTCTCAGCTTCAAAATGGCAGCCCTGCTCTCTGTATATCGGAATGTGTAGAGCTACCTGTCACTAATCTTGTCATTTGCAATAATGAAGACATCGTAATTGCATTTACAAACCGTACTGAGATGGCAGGTGGTGTTCATTTTGAAATCCATAACTTTTAAGGGTAGAAGTTACTCATGACTTTAATGTATATGACAGTTAGAGAGTGGATGAGCAAGTGAAGCTATTCCTTTCATCTGTTCCTGGCACTATCCCACTATGCAGACAAAGACAAACAAGTATGAAAGAAAAAATACTGAAGTGAAGGGTGATGATACTATACACCAAGCCTTCATTCAAGATTAATCATACAATACGAGTAAAAATCTCTAACATCTGTCGATTACTTCTAACTGTTCTAGCTGTCAATGCCATTTTTCACTCGTCAATATATCTAATTTCTCTGACACCCATACCCTCCTGGAACTCCCATCAACGGGGTGGCCACAACAAAAGTCTCCACTTACACCTATCTTTTTTTTTTTTTTTTTTTTTTACTTTTTTAAG